>VSWD01000004.1:15563539-15729769 GCA_033119305.1 Pinctada imbricata | reverse complement strand
TTTTTTTGTCTGTCATACCAAAAACGATAATAACATTTGTTAAGAAAACAAAAGAACAGTTTGGAGAAAGCTAGTGTTGAATAAATATAACATGTTGGATAAAAAAGCTACTTAGTATTATGGATAAAAATACTATCAAATAGTTTTTTGAGAAGGTTTTATCAATCTATTTAGTATCACGATACGTATCGTATCGGATGCCAGGTATCGTGATATGTATGGGATCGGCTGGGTGCAGTATCGTCCCAGCCCTACTTGTTGAGATGTTAATTCTGTCGCATAAAATTAACTTGTTTGCAACTTAATTCTAGTGCGTCAACATGGTCAAAGCAATACAAAAGGGATACATGTAGTTGAGGAAAAAATACAAGAATATTGCAAAATTGCGGCATAGGGTTATCCCTGCAACATATAGCTATTATAGCCATATTTAGCTATTAATCTTCCGGACCTGTGTACTGTTTGAAACAGTGTTCAACCTCCCCCCCCCCCCCCCCCCCCCCCCCCCCAAATCAATTCAGCAAGACTGTCAGTTCAAAGTAACTATATCCTTGATTAAAGAAGAATGATAAGACATAGAAAGTACAATTTAACCTCAAAGCCTATCCATGAATAAGGTGAAACAACGTCATAGAATATTTCGACCGTCTTTCTGACCGCTGAGGACATGATTAGTAAATATTTCAGATTTCAAAAACATAATCTGATAAAACGAACTATTTGATATCTTTAAGTTATATTTCAAGCAGTCTTTTCTTACAAAATATTTAAAATAATCTCATCCTTGATTTCTTTTTTAATCAAAGTGGTTGTGTAGAAATACATTTTGCGTCTTGTTTTTGTTTAAATGTGATATATTTTCGTTTTACTAAAATCTCATACGAAATCTTGCACTTTCACTTTGTATAGCAGAACAGCAGACGAGGTGGAGGTAGGCCGTAGGATAGGTAGAGCTGTAGAGGGTAACGTATCTAAAGTAAAGTAAAAATCCGAAAATCTCACGATTTTCTGATTTCTTAAGTGGGGTGTGTAGACAGTTATTTAAAATTCCATCGAGAATTTGAGTGATTGACAAAGATATTTGGAACAGTTGGAATCACAGGTTGCACTGCAACTTGCAGACACAATCCCCCCCCCTTTCCCCATTCTTTAAGAGATTTAAGGTCTTGAACTGCGACGTTCACAGATCTAGATGTCAGAGAAAATTCAATTTTCTGAAATTAATAATTCAACTGTTCTTGGTTTCAAGACACATATTCAGGTTGGGGAAAGGTACCGATCGAGCTAATATACCTCCATCAAGCTAATGTACCTCGATCGGGCTAATAAATCTGACTTTTTTATTCAGAAAAAAGTACTTTTTTCTTCCAAATCATATTGGGGTGAAAAATCGCACCAGCTTTTATATCAAGAAATAATATTTAAAAAGCAACTATGCCTGAAAACTTTTTAGATTTCGAGAAATCTCACCCAATATATTCAGAAAAATGGAGGTGTATTTTCTCAGTAACTATTCACTTTTCAGGTATGTTTCTTTTGTAAACATAACTTCTTTTATAAAGAACTGATGCGATTTTGCTCAAAAGAATAATTTTGAGAATGTTTAAATTTTTTACTACTGAAAATATTCAGATTGATTAACCCAATCGAGGTATATTAGCCCAATCGAGGTATATTAGCTCGATCGGTACCTTTCCCCAACCTGATATTCAGTGATTGGGGTATATATAGGCAATCCGGTGAATGTAACGATAGCCCCATATCCTGGAACATCAATGTGCCATTTGCAAAACGAATGTGAGTTGACCGCTTAAGCTCCAAAGCGGTCTATTCGGGATTAGCACGTGCATTGATTTTTGTAGTGTTTAAGATCTTTGACTTCGCGTATCATTACAATGCAAATAAAATCTTGATAATTTAATAAAGCAATTATTGACTTTTGATTTCGGTCTACTCGTGACTATACAGACCTGGTCAGGTATTGGTTGACCTCGGCCGAGGCCGAGGTCAACCAATACCTGACCAGGTCTGTATAGTCACGAGTAGACCTCGATCATCAAAAGTCAATAATTGTATAGAGTAAAAGAATGGATTCTGAAGATTTCCACAGTTTTTTAAGAATCGAATGCGCCAGATTGGCGCACTCAGTAAAATTTAAATGTGCCATTTTAATATTGAATGTGACTATTGCGCAGGGCGCATGCTTATCCCAATCAATTCATATTCTGTAAAACCAAAAATTATTTACCTATGAAATCAACATAGCAGTGTCACTATAAAGTGTGTTGGTCGTTTGTGAAAAGCCAATTATTTTTATTAGCTCACCTGAGCGAAGCTCAAGTGAACTATTGTCATAGCTTGCCGTCCGTCGTCGTCGTCGTCCGTCCGGCGTAAACTTTTAACATTTTCGACATCTCCTCTGCAACCCCTGCACAGAATTTCATGAAACTTAAGAGGAAAGAAGTACTCAAGGTCCTCTACCAAGTTTGTGTTTTTTGTGCCGATCGGTCAACAAATATGGCCGCCGAGGGCTCTGATTGGCTGACACATTTTCGACATCTTTTCTGCAACCGCTGCACAGAATTTCATGAAACCTTACAGGAAGGAAGTACTTAAGGTCTTCTACCAAGTTTGTGTTTTTAGTGCCCATCGGTCAACAAATATGGCTGCCGAGGGCTCTGATTGGCTGACACATTTTGGACATCTCCTCTGCAACCGCTGCACAGAATTTCATAAAACTTGACAGGAAGGAAGTACTTAAGGTCCTCTACCAAGTTTGTGTTTCTTGTGACGATCGGTCAACAAATATGGCTGCAGAGGGCTCTGATTGGCTGACACATTTTCAACATCTCCTCCGCAACCACTCCACAGAATTTTATGAAACTTGACAGGAAGGAAGAACTCAAGGTCCTCTACCAAGTTTGTGTTTTTCATGCCGATCGTTTAACAAATATGGCCGCCAAGGGCTCTGATTGGCTGACACATTTTCGACATCTCCTTTGCAACCACTGCAAAGAATTTCATGAAACTTTACAGAAAGGAAGTACTCAAGGTCCTCTACCAAGTTTGTGTTTTTCGTGCCGATCGGCCAACAAATATGGCCACCGAGGGCTCTGATTGGCTGACACATTTTCGACATCTCCTCTGCAACCTCTGCACAGAATTTCATGAAACTTTACAGGAAGGAAGTACTCAAGGTCCTCCACCAAATTTGGTTTTTTAGTGCTGATCGGTCAACAAATATGGCCGCCGAGGGCTCTGATTGGCTGACACATTTTGGACATCTCCTCTGCAACCGCTGCACAGAATTTCATAAAACTTGACAGGAAGGAAGTACTTAAGGTCCTCTACCAAGTTTATGTTTCTTTTGCCGATCGGTCAACAAATATGGCTGCAGAGGGCTCTGATTGGCTGACACATTTTGGACATCTCCTCTGCAACCACTGCACAGAATTTTATGAAACTTGACAGGAAGGAAGAACTCAAGGTCCTCTACCAAGTTTGTGTTTTTCGTGCCGATCGGTCAACAAACATGGCTGCCGAGGGCTCTGATTGGCTGACACATTTTGGACATCTCCTCTGCAACCGCTGCACAGAATTTCATGAAACTTTACAGGAAGGAAGTACTCAAGGTCCCCTGCCAAGTTTGTGTTTTTTGTGCCGATCGGTCAACAAATATGGCTGCCGAGGGCTCTGATTGGCTGACATATTTTTGACATCTCCTCTGCAACTGCTGCACAGAATTTCATGAAACTTTACAGGAAGGAAGTGCTCAAGGTCCCCTACCAAGTTTGGGTTTTTTGTGCCGATCGGTCAACAAATATGGCCGCCGAGGGCTCTGTTTGGTTAACACATTTTCAACATCTCGGCAACTGCTTAGAATTTCATGAAACTTTACAGGAAGAAAGTACTCAAGGTCCTCTACCAAGTTTGTGTTTTTCGTGCCGATCGGTCAACAAACATGGCTGCTGAGGGCTCTGATTGGCTGACACATTTTGGACATCTCCTCTGCAACCGCTGCACAGAATTTCATGAAACTTTACAGGAAGGAAGTACTCAAGGTCCCCTACCAAGTTTGTGTTTTTTGTGCCGATCGGTCAACAAATATGGCTGCCGAGGGCTCTGATTGGCTGACACATTTTTGACATCTCCTCTGCAACCGCTGCACAGAATTTCATGAAACTTTACAGGAAGGAAGTGCTCAAGGTCCCCTACCAAGTTTGGGTTTTTGGTGCCGATCGGTCAACAAATATGGCTGCCGAGGGCTCTGATTGGCTGACACATTTTTGACATCTCCTCTGCAACTGCTGCACAGAATTTCATGAAACTTTACAGGAAGGAAGTGCTCAAGGTCCCCTACCAAGTTTGGGTTTTTTGTGCCGATCGGTCAACAAATATGGCCGCCGAGGGCTCTGTTTGGTTAACACATTTTCAACATCTCGGCAACTGCTTAGAATTTCATGAAACTTTACAGGAAGAAATTACTGTAGGTCCTCTACCAAGTTTGTGTTTTTCGTGCCGATCGGTCAACAAACATGGCTGCCGAGGGCTCTGATTGGCTGACACATTTTGGACATCTCCTCTGCAACCGCTGCACAGAATTTCATGAAACTTTACAGGAAGAAAGTACTCAAGGTCCCCTACCAAGTTTATGTTTTTTGTGCCGATCGGTCAACAAATATGGCTGCCGAGGGCTCTGATTGGCTGACACATTTTTGACATCTCCTCTGCAACTGCTGCACAGAATTTCATGAAACTTTACAGGAAGGAAGTGCTCAAGGTCCCCTACCAAGTTTGGGTTTTTTGTGCCGATTGGTCAACAAATATGGCCGCCGAGGGCTCTGTTTGGTTAACACATTTTCAACATCTCGGCAACTGCTTAGAATTTCATGAAACTTTACAGGAAGAAAGTACTCAAGGTCCTCTACCAAGATTGTGTATTTTGTGCTGATCGGTCAACAAATATGGCCGCCGAGGACTCTGATTGACTGACACATTTTCGAAATCTCCTCTGCAACCATTGCACAGAATTTCACGAAACCTTGCAGTAAGCAAGTACTCAAGGTCCTCTGCCAAGTTTGTGTTTTTCTTGTCGATAGGTCAACAAATATGGCTGTCAAGGGCTCTGTAGTAGTATTTTTGTGACTTTTAACCCTTTGTCTGCAACTCAGGTGAGCAATGTGGCCCCCTTGGGCCTCTTGTTTCTTCTAGGTTGACCTTTTACTGGTAACATTCTAGTTAGGCATTGTCACAGTCAGCACGTACTGCTTGTATCATGCAGGCCCTTGGTACACAAGCAAACTCTAAATCACCATTAGATATGATCCAGGTACCTGTTTTTAGCTCACCTGAGCGAAGCTCAAGTGAGCTATTGCCAAAGCGCGCCGTCCGTCTGTCTGGCGTAAACTTTTAACATTTTCGACATCTCCTCTGCAACCGCTGCACAGATTTTCACGAAACTTCACAGGAAGCAAGTACTCAATGCCCTCTACGAAGTTTGTGTTTTTTGGGCCGATCTGAAATCCAAGATGGCCACTACAGGCTCTGATTGGCTAACATATTTTCGACTTCTCCTCTGAAACCACTGCACAGAATATCTCAAAACTTCACAGGAAGCAAGAACTCAATGCCCTCTACCAAGTTTGTGTTTTTCGAGCCAATTCGAAATCCAAGATGGCTGCTACAGGCTCTGATTGGCTGACACATTTTGGACTTCTCCTCTGAAACCACTGCACAGAATATCTTGAAACTTCACAGAAAGCAAGAACTCAATGCCCTCTACCAAGTTTGTGTTTTTCGAGCCGATCGGAAATCCAAGATGGCTGCCAAAAGCTCTGATTGGCTGACATATTTTGGACTTCTCCTCTGAAACCGCTGCACAGAATTTCATTAAACTTCACAGGAAGCAAGCACTCAATGCCCTCTACCAAGTTTGTGTTTTTTGATCCGATCTGAAATCCAAGATGGCCGGCACAGGCTCTGATTGGCTTACACATTTTGGACTTCTCCTCTGAAACTGCTGCACAGAATTTCATTAAACTTCACAGGAAGCAAGTACTCAATGCTCTCTACCAAGTTTGTGTTTTTTGATCCGATCTGAAATCCAAGATGTCCGTCACAGGCTCTAATTGGCTGACACATTTTCAACTTCTCCTCTGAAACCTTTACACAGAATTTCTGAAAACTTCACAGAAAGCAAATACTCAATGCCCTCTACCAAGTTTGTGTATTTCGAGCTGATGGGAAATAAAAGATGGCTGCCACAAGCTCTGATTGGCTTACACATTTTCGACTGCTCCTCTGAAACCGCTGCACAGAATCTCTCGAAACTTCACAGGATGCAAAAAATCAATGCCCTCTACCAAATTTGTGTTTTTCGAGCCGATCGGAAATCCAAGATGGCCGCCACAGGCCCTGATTGGCTGACACATTTTCGACTTCTCTTCTGAAACCGCTGCATAGAATTTCACGAAACTTCACAGGAAGCAAGTACTCATTGCCCTCTAACAAGTTTTAGTTTTTTGGAGCCGATCGGAAATCCAAGATGGCAGCTACAGGCTCTGATTGGCTGACACATTTTCGACTTTCCTCTGAAACCGCTTCACAGAATTTCTTGAAACTTCACAGGAAGCAAGTACTCATTGCCCTCTTAGTCTACCAAGTTTGTGTTTTTCGAGCCGATCGGAAACCCAAGATGTCCTCCATAGGCTCTAATTGGATGACACAATTTTGACTTATCCTCTAAACTACTGCACAGAGTGTCACCAAACTTTACAGGAAGTAAGTATACATTGTCCCTCTCAAAGCTTCACTAAAAGTGATTTTCTTCAGTTCTTATACTGACTTTGATTAAAAACATACATACAGTCTCCTCAGGTGAGCAATGTGGCCCCCTTGGGCCTCTTGTTTTTACAAAACACCGCAAACAACTCTCCTTTTAACTTTTTCGACTCTCGTCGCTCGTCACTTAATTGTCGTCTTGCAACCATTTTTCCTGCCCAAAACCTCAAATGAAACAAGGCCTCTGATTGGCTGAGCGGACATTTGGGTAAGTCTTCAGCCAATCAGAGTCCTTGTTTCATTAGAGAATACAAGAAATGAGATTTTCAGCCAATAAAATTTCTATAAAGATGACTTTATAGATGAAGATAAAACTGTGACACCGTCTCCGTCTTTCATATGGTATCTCCAATTTTTTCATGACCTCTTAGCCTTCTACCATATGCAAGGCCATACCAAATAAATTTTGTTCTTTGGATTTCCTGCAGCATTTTTTTTTCAAAATTCAAAAAATAATATTAAAAGAATAGAATGCTCGCCCTTACCACTAATTTTCTGGCTTAAGAACTTTGTAGGGTCGGTTCTGATTTCTGCAAATCTTGAAGCTTCTAGAAGTCTCAGATTGTGCAAATTTCAAAGAAAATGATACTTCTTGTGTTTGAAAATTTTTGTTGGGAGCAAATTTGTTGTCCAATGTACATGGTACTGAAAGTCAAGGAGGGGGTATGCTAGAAAATCTTTTCCGTACTGCTATGTGCCAAGCTTCCTAGTCACCATATTCCTATGGGGATTCCTTTTTGAGTACGGAAAACATCAGAAATGTATTACTGGGGTAACCTACATAGAAAAATTCACTCCGTTGCACCTGCAATACTTTAAAAAGAATGAAATAATTATATTTTTGCTCGTTCGCATCCTTTTTCACAAGAAAATCCGAAGAACATTTAATTAATATGGTATGGCCTTATTTAATTTTTTATCCACCCATCCTTTTTTTTTTGAAGAACGTTACCCATGGCCATGCAATCTTCAACCTTTCAAAAATAAAAGATATTACAGTTGAAATTAATCATTCCAATCTGCAAGAATAATACAATGTGTTTGTGAAACGGAAATGCGCCCTGTGTGCGACAAAGTCAAAAATATTTCAAGGTCTTAACTGTAGTTGAAAGACTTTGGTTAATGCAGAATACATACTGAGTATGACATTTTTGTTTATCTCTTTTGGTTCAAAAGTTATGTGAAAGTTGCGAAAAGTGAGACAAAATTACAGTTGGACTGACATACAGATGCAATACCTGAACTCTTAGATCTTTTAAAAGACCGGGAGCACAAAAATATAATGTTTTGCCCTGATTCATATGAAATAAAACCTAGGCAACGCAAAGTGTAGCATCCCCTAGCATGAGTATCTACCTAGTCTGTATACATAAAAAGATTTTGACCATTTCTCATCTGTGACTTTGACCTTTGACCTTGCAAACCAAAACTGTTCTTCCTTTTGTCATAAGCAATAAGTGTATGAAGATAAGTTATGATGCAATAAAAACTACGCCCTCTTGACTGTATACTAGGATTTGACCATTTCTATTATACTAGGTAGGACCTTGAATTTTGACCTTGAAAATCAATAGGGTTTACCTCTTGAAATAAGCAATAAGTGTATAAAGTCTAATCAAGCTACCATTTAACACTGTGTCCTCTGCGCTGTATAAAAGGATTTTGATCTTTTTCAATCTATGACCTTGACCTATGATCTTGAAAATCAATAGGTTTCTTCCTCTTGTCATTAGCAATCGGCGTACATTGTATGAAGTTTGGTTAAGATCCAATCAGAACTGCTCACTCTAGGCTGTATACAAGGATTTTGACCTTTTCCAATTTGTGACCTTGACCTTTGACCAATGACCTTGAAATCAAAAGGGTTCTTCCTATTGACTCTTGTCATAGCCTATCACATACATATTACTATCATTCTTGAGTTATTACTAATGACGAACAATGCCATGTTGTCAACTTGTCACTACCGCATATTACCTATTTTGTCAAATCATAACTGCCGAACGCAGATATACAAATAAAGCATGTTGGACTTTATTATCTGAATATACCTATCATTTTCCCTATATAATTGCTTTTACAATTCAGAGTATTAGTCATTTGCATACTGAAAACAAATGTCTCAAGCAGAATGCTAATCAACAGATTTGTTACGGTAGTTACGAACAAGCAAACCGTTGACGGACAACCTTCTCTTCTCCTGTTCTCTGTCATTTCCACTGACTATCCAAAACTAATGACGTATTATACAAACATGTAAAAAATATAAAAGAGAAACCGTACACAGAGTTCCTAACCTGAAAGTTCAGCCAAAAATTCAAAATTCATTCGGCTTTTACTATTTGACGGACAAAGTGGTGGTGGTTTTAATTTCACTAATATTAAATTTCACGAATGAAAACCATTTTTAGTTTGTGATTATGATAAAATTAAGACTATTTTATCTCTCTTAACCAATTAAGCAATGATAAAAGATGGAATATCAGGTTAAAAATAAAACATGCATACCCAATGTTGTTTTGACGGACAACACTCACAACAGTAACTGCCGTCACACACTTTTCAAGTTTACTTTTAAACAATATAATAAGTCTAGATGTATCTTTGAATTCATCATATACAATCATCAGTCATCATTTTACCCTTTTGGTACATAAATATGATTATTTAAGTAGAATCACAGCCTGTGTGACTGTTCTGTTTTGACATAGGGGGGTCGAAACAGCCTTATAACTCTGCCATTTTTTGTGAACATTTGGATTTTTATTTTCTTTTTTAAAAACATTATTTTGACTTTTGAAACTAAATTATCTTCACTATGTATACTGAATGACACGGTTAGAACAGTCTTTGTTTTTATATAAATTATGTAATTGACCAAGATATTCATTAAAAATGTGACGCCTGTTATTATTTCCATTTACCTGATCTTGGCCCCTTTCCACGAACGACCAACACACTTTATAGTGCACGTGACAGTGCTATGTTGATTTCATAGATAAATTATTTCAGTTTTACGGAATATGCGTCTTGAAACCAAGAACAGTTGAATAATTTCAGAAAATTGAATTTTCTCTGACATCTAGGTCTGTGAACGACTGAACGTTGGAGTTCAAGACCTTAAATCTCTTAAAGAAGGGGGAAGGGGAGGAATTGTGTTTGCAACCTGTGTTTGGAATGTCATTTGTTTTACATGTGTGAGGTATCATAGCATTAGCTTGGTCACAAACCCTTTCCTTAGCACAAATTCTTTCCTCTACAAGTAGTATGTAGTGTGTAAAATGGTCTATTTAAACCCTTACTTAACCTTTCTATCTGCAGCTAATACATGTGCATATACATGTAGGTACATTATTCATACATTGTATATTATTCACACAAAGTATACAACCTAGAGCCTAGAGGGCACATTTTTAATCAGTCTCAATAAAAATTCATACACTTATTGCTTATGATATTTAAGAAATAACTCTGTCTATATTCTATGTGAAGATCATAAATGAAGGGTCAAGGTCATAGAACAGGATTGGATTAAACCCTTGAATTCACTCTACTAGAGTACACATTTTTATCATACACTAAGTATTCTCCCCTGAAGTTTCAGATACATGTATCATGGTTTTACATTTATGTCTTTGTGGTGCACAATGCAATGCATTTTGCGTCATTGCGTGTTGCGTCATTTTGCATTGTATCATTGTGCGTTGCATCATTGCACGTCCCATCATTGCGCATATCCCTTCATTTTGTGTTCCATCATTGGGTTTTGTGTCATATTTTGTTGCTTTATTACTAAACAATTCAAATTAATTGTGCAACTGGAATCAAAGATTAGGGGGTTAAATAGTTTTTGGCCTGTCCGTCTGTTTGTCTTTCTTTCTGTCTGTCCGAAAAACTTTAACATCATGAACATTGGGCATAAGTTTGGAATGGAAGGTGATAGAGCTTTTACATGTCTTAGAGCATATTTCACACACAAATTCCTTGTGACAAGACCTTTCCATTGATACCAAAATTTTTGACTTTGTGACCTTGACCTCAGACCTACTTTTCAAAAACTTTAACATTGGGCATCACTTTTCAAACTTTTGAAAGGTAAGTGATAGGGCTTTACAAGACTTTCCATTGATACCAAAATTTTGGACATTTTGACCTACTTTTCAAAAACTTTAACATTGGGCATACCTTTTGAATGGTAAGTGATAGGAATTTAATATTTCTTATGTGTATTCCTTTTGACAAGACCTTTCCATCGATACCAAAATTTTGGACCTCTTGAGCTTGACCTTAACCTTTGACCTACTTTTCAAAAACTTAAACATTGGGCATAACTTTTGAATGGTAAGTGATAGGGCTTTCATATTTCACACGTATTCCTTATGACAAGACCTTTCTATTGATACCAAAATGTGTATGCCCTGGAATCAAAGATTTGGGGGCATATAGTTTTTGTCTGTTTGTCTGTCTGTCTGTCTGTTTGTCGGAAAAACTTTAACATTGGGCATAACTTTTGAGTTGAAGGTGAAAGAGCTTTCATATTTTCCATGTGTATTCCTTGTGACAAGACATTTCCATTCATACCAAATCTTTTGACCTCATGACCATGACCTTGACCTTTGACCTTCTTTTCAAAAACTTTAACATTGGGCATAATTTTTGAATGGTATGTGATAGGGTTTTGATATTTCACATTAGTATTCCTTGTGACAAGACCTTTCCATTGATACTAAACTTTTTGACCTTATGACCTTGACCTTTGACCTACTTGTTAAAAAACTTTAACATTGTGCATAACTTTTGAATGGTAAGTGATAGGGCTTTCATATTTCACATGTGTATTCCGTGTGACAAGACCTTTCCATTGATACCAAAAATTTTTACCTTGATCTTCACATACTTAACAGAAAATGATGTTTATACTAACAAAGGTGCCACTGGGGGCATTCATGTTTCACAAACACAGGCTTTATTTGTCATATTTTGTTGCTTTATTACTAAACTATTCAAATAAGTTTTGATAATCATGATAATGAGATAAATGTGTAAATAATACAGTTTGATCGCATTCTTATCAACATCATTTAAGGAGCTATTAAGATAAGGTGTAAAATCTACCCTGAAAGTCAAAATTTCAAATGTAAAATCTGAGGCAATATTTTACTAGAAACAACAAGTATGAATCTTCTGACAAGTTGGATAAATTATTGAAAATAAGACCGATATTTGGGTCAATTTGATAACCTCTAAGCCTTTCTCCATCGATTTTCTCCATTGAAATCAATGGAAAATAATTTTTTTTTTGTTTAAAACATTGTTTTATTTCACATACCAGTATATTGCTCCGACATTACATGTATAAATTTCCATGGCATTGTTTGTCTTATTCTTTGAGCTGTGCGAACTGAGATGATTGTTTACAACATATTCATTTCTTTCCCCTTTCCAGATTGAGTAAAATGTTGAGAACTGTCTGCATATCTACATCAAAGACTCTGGTGTATCAACAATGTGCAAAGTGCTCTTTACATAGAAAATTCTTGTGTCCCTCACTTAGAATTGCCAAAGATCTACATGGATGCACAAGGAGACATTTCTGTTACTCCAAGACATATTTGCAAAATCAGAACTGTAAGCATGATAAGGTGTCATTGGAAAACATGTTTTCTGAGGAGAATAAGAGTAGGGTGCAGAAAAAACTTGAGACTTTAGAACCAATTAGACGAGTGAAAGTGCAGGAAAATCCCAGGTGTGCCGCGGTGCTAATTGTAATGTGCTATGTTGATGGCACACCTGGGCTGCTGTACATGGAAAGATCCAATCAACTACGGCAGCACAGAGGGGAAATATGGTAAATTATAATTATAGTTCATGAAATTTTGTAAACTATAATGCAGTAATCAATGCTTTTCTTGAGCCATCATTTAGATGCATGAAAAGGTAATGCATGTAATTTATTTACAATATGGTTATGCAACTTGATCTTATTTGAAAATGTTTGTGCATAATGTTTTTGGAGAGTATTAGCAAACAAGACTGATAATTAGACTAAGAAACTTGAAAAAGCCAAAATAATTTATGAGATACTGTGTCTGTTCTTTTCAACATATTGAGATACAGAACATTATGTACATGTATATGTTTTTATGTCCACATTATTTCCAGCATCACATATACCTTTCCATATTTGGATATTAAATTTTTTACGTAGTTTTCCAGGTGGAATGGCCGAGTCCTCCGATACTGACATCATTCATACAGCTCTCAGGGAAACAAGGGAGGAGATAGGACTTCACATTGAGAGGGACCAAGTCTGGGGAGTCATGCAGAACATTCCTAGCAGGGTAAGGCAAGAGTTGTCGTGTTTTTGTGTGTCTGTGAACAGATTCTTATAGAACAACATAGAAGACTATTAATAGAATCTATCACTGGGTGTGATCATTGACAAGGAAATCCCACCCGAGTGTACAGGATTTGTGTGTACCATGAGGAGGCTTGCCGAGTCATGAACAAAGGCAAATCATTGATACAAGGGTTGGATTTCCTTGTTAATGATCACATCTGGTGATTGATTTATATTTTCTCCCAAAGTATGACGAAATGTTTAAAATAAATTATCATACACTTTGATCCAGACTGATGCAACGAAGCGTGTCAGTCTTTTATTACATTGTAGTTAACATTCTCACGTGTAGCTTATCATCCACACCCCTTTGGACGATCAATTTGTCAGTTTTCACATTTTACAATTACATGTATAACTCTGTGAATATGGGAGAACAATAGAATCTATCACTGGGTGCAATCATTGACAACAAAATCAAACTCGAGTGTCCAGGATTTCCTCATACAATGACTACACTTGCCAAGTCATTGAACAAAGCAAATCACAGACATGAGGGTTGGAATTCCTTGATCACACTTGGTGATTATCTGTTTGATTATCTATCTCCCTGTGTCCAAAATATTTTATGCACATTTCTTGGGTACAACTGTGTGAATATGGGACAAAAAGAACTCAAAGAAACATCAAATCTTCCACAAAACTTATTTTATTTTCCCTATGGGGAAAGGGATGGGAACCCTTTTGGACTTTCTTGGCCTTGCATTTGATCCATCTCTAATGGGATCTGGATACGGAACACAATTTCATTAGGTAACCTTGAGTACATCATGTGTACCAAGTTTTATCAAAATCCTTCAAGCAGTTCCAGAGAAGAGTTATAAAATAATAAAAGTTTATGCACGACTCTAACAATAAAGCCTACGCTCACGCAGCAAGATACGCCCGTTGGGATTTTTTCACAACACCAAAATATCTAAGTCCCATAACTCCATAAGGACAAATCGGATGAACCTGAAAATCGAAAGGCGGCTTCCTCTTAAAAGTCTGATCACAATGTACAAATATCATGAAAATCTGTTGACGCATATTCAAGTTATTGCGTTCCATGCACCTATATTTTGCCCTTAGCTTAACATATATGTGCATATACCCCCCCCCCCCCCATTACACATAATTTCTGGATAATGTGACAAAAAATTTAAGAACCCGTTATATATGTGAAAGAACATCCTTTCTACTTGAAGTATACAAAATTTCAAAACATTTTGACCAGAAATAGATTTTTAAAGAATTTTTAACTATTTTAGTATATTTTTACATTGTATCTAAAATATCTAAGTCCCATAACTCCGTAACGACAAATCGGGTGAACCTGAAAATCAAAAGGTGGCTTCTTCTTCAAAGTCTGATCACAATGTAGAAATATTATGTAAATCCGTTGACGCATATTCAAGTTATTGCGTTCCATGCGCCTATATTTTGCCCTTAGCTTAACATGTATGTGCATATAACCCCCCCCCCCCCTTCCCATTACACACAATATCTGGGTTATGCGACAAAAAAATTAAAAACTCGTTACATATGTCAAAGAGCATCCTTTCTACCTTAAGTATACAAAATTTCAAAACATTTCGATCAGAAATAGATTTTTAAATAATTTTTAACTATTTTAGTATATTTTCACCGTATTTTAAAAATCTAAGTCCCATAATTCTGTAACGACAAATCGAATGAACCTGAAAATCAAAAGGCGGCTTCCTCTCCACAGTCCAATCATAATGTATGAATTTCGTGAAAATCCGTTGACTCATATTCAAGTTATTGCGTTCCATAGGCGGGCGGACAGACGGACGGACTTCGCCATACCATAATACGACCCGTCAAATGACGGGCGTATAAAAACGGACGGACGACAGACTAAGGGCTATGACAATAGCTCACTTGTGCCCTGCTAAGTGATATACAAGTTGTATGAATTTGCTCACAATGGCATCCTTGATGACTTGAAATTATTCGCAAAATTGTACCTCCGAAGTTGGAATCTACTTGATTATATATACATTGTATGTAATGAATAAATCATAATACAGGAGTATCTGTTTCATTTTGTTCAGCAGGATGGTGCTATATTAGTGACGCCGGTGGTAGCTTTTGCTGGGAATGTAGACCTCACAAAACTAATACTGGACAAAAAAGAGGTAAAGGAAGGTCCATCATGAAATAGTATTTTGTAAGGTGTCATCTACAAACAGTGTATTTATTAACTATCCTCGCTCAGCATTTTGGTACCCTCTTCCTCAAACAAAATGATTCTATTCACATGGTCAAAGTTATGTACATGTAGCATAATTTTGGATCTTAACCTTGCATTTTCATTATTTTGCGACAAAATTCTTTTCTCTTACAAAAATTATTGGCAACCCTGCATCTTCTGCAAGAATTTTGCAAACTGTTAACCTTGACATTGTTTTACCTTGACCTCAACAAGAATTTTTCATCAAGTAATATTTATCTGTACAAGTCCCATGCATATAATAAAATAAGAGCTATACATCAAATGCATGTAATCTCCTAAATAGATATCAACCAATCTTACCATTTCGTCTTTTAATTCTAATCTTATAGTTACATGTTATCCCCGTCGTTGCAGGTTGAGAGTGTATTTGTACAGAGTTTATCATCGCTATGTGATCCACACAACGCTCGTTATACTCAGTTCAGATCAGGCAACGGCTATACCATACCAGTATTCCTCGGTGCTCACAGAATATGGGGACTGTCGGCTATAATTACACACATGTTCCTTCATATTTTAGCCCCTGGACTTTATACATTTAGATTAAGACATAGAACTTGATACATACTGAAATTTAGGTAATTTTGCAATAATTCATGTACATGTATGAGCCACTGTGATATTTATTTACCATGGTTGTCATTTATTATGGAAAATAGAATAAAACTGAAGTCGAATTATTTTGCTTCGTTTTATTGATAGTTCTATACATGTACATGCACATGTATGTTAGATCCAAATGGCAGAAAATATTGCACTATTCAACAATTAAGAAATGCATGGTGTTTGTGTAGCACATTACAATCACGTATATAGCATGATCAAGGTAACTAGCTTTCAAGGTCAGTTTATCTAATAGAGGTCAAATGTCAAGGTCATCATCAGGATCTTCTTCATCAAAGTCATCTGCTTCATCAGGTTGGTAAAAGATCTTTCCTTCCCCAGGAGAGTTGCCCTGGCTGCAAAGGAAAAGTAAAATTCTTACATTTACTTGTACATCTGTTGTGTATGATGCCCATAGCATAGACAGAAAGATGTGTTATACAAAAAGAAAGAGGGTCATTAGAATTATTAGGTTAACAAAGCAGTGTTTTTTGGTTCATTTTTGACAAGGAGACCAATAAAGTCGGGAGATCATCTGTTGTAAGACTTCCAGAAATTTAATTACAAGAAAAGCAGCTCGTGTCTGTCATTTAAGTTATACAGTGGTTGCACAGCAGAAATAAGAATCAAAGAACACACTTCAAAAGAATAAGAATGACTGGAGAATAAGATTTTAACTTTGCTCAAGAAAAGTTGTCCACAATGGGGAGATAACTCTAAAATTTTTGAAAGATTTCAATTAAACTCAGAGTCACCCGAGTTTCATGTTTCTTAACAGAGATAACTCAATTGAATATCATTTTAATACAAATGCACAGAGTATATTCACAGAAACTTAAGCAGTCAAATTGAACTTCAATAGAGCAGCCATGGCTAATCAAATTGAACTTGACTGATTATCCACTGAACTTTTATCTGATGATACAGACCTGGTCAGGTATTGGTTGATTGAGATCGAAGCTCCTTTATTAAATTATCTGGTATCCATTTAACATTTACATTGTAATGATATGCGAAATAAACACATCTAACACTACAACACACACTGGCTATTGTGACGTCACTTCACTCGGAGCCCAGATGGAGGTCTACATTATCCTGAATAGACCACTTTCGAGCATCAGCGGTCAACTTTTTTGAGGTACATTCTATGAAACGGTGTCTCCGCCATTCAGAAATAAGCAAAATTAGCTATAATTCCTGATCATTTAACAAAGAGAAATATTGACCCAGCAAAATATTTCCAACAATATAATATCATACCTATCAATTTCCTGTTGTTTAGTGTAAGGTAATACCACGTTACTTCTAGCTTCTTTCTCCTTATCTGTTAGTGAGAGGTTAAAGGTCAGATTTGCTGTGGGATCCACCTGAGAAACAAGAAATCTCGTAGAGAATGAATTCTCATATAAAATAGTTCCATCTTTCTGAAATAAACTCCTCTTACCCTCCCCAGTTGTTCTTTATTTTGTGAAGTTTCATTAATTTTGATGCATATCTTTAAGATACATGTAGGTATCAGTGGCATAGAAAGAATACATTATACAATGTTCAAGGGCCATAACTTGGGTTTATTTTTGAGAAGAAAGATTTCTTTTTTTATGCACTACATTATTTATTTTAAAAAAGCTATACTGTATATGTGAAATCATTCCCTGATACTTTCTTTTGTGGTTTTATAAAAATAAACGTTTTAGCATGGACATTGGCTCCTAAATCCGCCACAAGTATCATTGTGTTATAGACTTTGGCATTTGAATTCACTGTGACAAACTTTCGTGATAGGGGGCCAAGCACTAAAGCAAAAAGGTTAATACAAAGCAAATATTTATATGTATACAGTATTGAAATTGACCCATTGCATTAGTAAACGAGGAGCTGTAACTTCAAGCTTCTGTCTACAGATAAATAGGCAGACAGATAAATAGAATCTACTAGTATTACTTCTTTGCACAGGGATAGAGGAATCTCACCATAGAACCAAAGATTTGCAATCTACAACATGGCTTGCCGAGTCATGGACTTTGGAAATCTTCAATACAAAGATGGAATCTCCCCGTCCCTGTACAAAAGGTTGGTTTAATATTTTTCTCGAACCCCTAAATTCATCCTTAATTCATAAATAAACACTACATCTATTCAATTAAAAGAGAGTTCGATGTAGATTTATATGCAAATTATACTTGGTTAATTCACTGAAAAGTTTACCGTATATAAGGTAATTTTGGCATCGGGAAATTTTGGCAAATTTGGCATTGTAAATGTTGGCACTTTTAAAATTGGCGGATTTTTAAAAACATCCAACAAAATTATAATGGTCAAATCCATGGCCGTATCTTAAATCAATGTTTTAATGGCTGCATAAACTAATTAACATAAAATGACTAGAAACTAAATGTAAAATGTGTTTTAGCACTTAATTCATACAAATGAGAGACAATATTTACTATTACTTAAAAGAAAAGCCTGAATGTCGTTTAAACTTCACAATCAGACACGGTTTGGTAATCTTAAGGTTAGCGTTTCGGAATTTATTATATTTTGGCTAAATTGTGTTCATCTTTTTATGACAAAGGTCCACTTGTTAGTCACTGTCCAAAGAAGTCAAAGCACTGAAGTAGTTATTGATAATTGGATTAACATAGGGGTAGACGTTGTTTATATCCAAGGTAGGTAAACAATGATACACATAATTACGATATGGTCAGCTTGGGTGAATATATTAAGTAATCGAGGCCAAAAGATACCATGGCGGATCTCTAGCTGAATAAATCCCGACTCAAATACATAAAAAAATTGATGATTTTATTGCATCCGCCAACAAAGCCAAAATTTTCATCACGCCAAAATTACCCGATATATACAGTGATGTCACAATGTGGGGGTTTGAAACAAACGTCTGCGAGGCAGAGTTGTTCCAGAAATGTGTGGAAATTTCTGTCTGGGATTAGAGAAAGTGTTTTTTTCCAGTTTCGCACATACAACAATAGACAGCCTACGAAAGAAATATTTTGTCTATGAATATTTCCGCTACAGAAACCAATGATTCAAAACGATATGTATGAGCTGTAACAGTATTAAAGCCACAAATAAGAGAACCCGTATTATAACACTCTTGATATCTATGTGCTCTATATAATTAGTGCCCAGAGTCACTTACAAAATCCTGATTTACAATCAGGTACATCGGATACTGTTAATTTATTTCACCAAATTTATCATTTTTTTATGAGATTATGTCATTTATAAGTAAAAAGTCTACACACATTTTACAAAAGATTGGTCAAAAACCGTAAAAACTTTGCATAGAAATGGTAGGAAAACTGGAACAGCACAGTAAGAGCAGTGTAACTTTTAGGAATTTGACTGAGGAAGACATAAGAATTCCACTCATGACAGAAATTTTACATTTTTCCCTCGCTTGTCTACGCTCCAACCAGGAATATACATAGATGATTCCATCACTTGTGTAAACTTTTATGTCTCCTTCAGTAGACAGTGAAAGAACCGATTAATCTCTTGCGTTTCAAGTTAAATATGAATAATGTCCTTACTGAATTGTCTTCGTCCATCACAGATAACTTTGGAGTAGATTTCTTGACTTCCTGAATGTTAGATACGGTAAAATGTTCCGAAATGGTAAATTCTTCTGTCTGTAAATAAGAAAAGCACAGTGACTATAATTGGCCGGATTGCGAAGCAAAACCCGGTCTATGTAATGGCGAAGTCTGTCTGTCTGTCTGTCTCTGTCTGTCTGTCTGTCTGTCTGTCTGTCTGTCCGTCCGTCCGTCAACATTTTGGTTAAAGTGTTGCGTTTCAGTCCGTTGAGAGAAAACTGTTTGGAGGAGCAACTTGTAACTTGACATGGTGATAGACCATGATGAGACAAATCAAACACAGCAACAAAATTACCTGGTGACCTTGACCTTGGAGTTTGACCTTTAACCTTGGCCATAGCTTTTGAATGGTAAATGATAGGGCTTCTATATTTCACATATGTAATCCTTGTCACAAGACCTCACCATGGATACCAAAAGTTTCAACCTTGTGACTTTGACCTTGGAGATTGACCTACTTTTAAAAATAATAAATCTGGGCTATATCTCACGAACTATAGAGGCTATGGCTTTGAAATTTCACATGCAGAATATTTATGATCAGACCTTTCATTTGATATCATGAGTTTTGACCTAATGACCTTGACATTGACCTTTGACCTACTTTTGAACTATAAGAGGTAGGGCTTTGATATTTCACATATAGATTCCTCATGCCCAGAACTTTCATTTGATATCATGACTTTTGACCTAGTGACCTTGACATTGACCTACTTTTGAATTATAAGAGGTAGGGTTTTGATATTTCACATTTAGATTCCTTATGACCATAGCTTTTTTTCATTGCGCAATACTATTAATGACTTTTGACCTTTCTGTCTGCGCAAAAATGTATACGTCATCTAATACAAACACTTCGCAATCTGGCCTTGTCGCCTTTAGCGGTTTATGGTTTATTTTGAGTATAAATTGTCAGAATGAACAAAACGCTATGGCAATGAGCATTAAAATTTTTAATGATTTTGAGACTACATGTATGTTGTACATGTACATACCCTGAATGATGGGGGTTTTTTTTAATATGCCTTTACTTAAATCAAACCAAAATTTGAGTCAAGCTTATTGAAAAAAATTCAGTGCAAACAGAATTAGGTTACCCTACATCAGTCTTTACAAAAACTTCTTTAAACCACTGGCCGGAAGAAATTTTTCCCAGATATTTGTTTAGTTTGTTGGTGAAATTCTACAGGTCTGGCAGGATTTCTAATGGCCTCTAGCATTGGGCCAGTGGGTTTTTGCGAAGACTGCTATATTTTTGCAAAACGCAACTTATTTAAAGGCTCTTTATCCTAACAAGCTTTTCCTGTAGAATTTCATTGAAAAGGAACAGAAATATTTTTAACATCAAGTCATCACTCTTTTGCTTTTTGTTGAGACAACATTGTTTTGAGTAAGAACCAAATACAGTCTAACCTGTATTAAGCAGTCACCCAAGGGATACAATGAAAGTGACCTCTTAACAGAGGTGACCTTTTAATAAAGGTTCTAAAATAACCATGCTAAAGTACACTTGTTCATAATACAAACGGGAATTTTCTGTTTCATGTATTGTATTGAACAGATACATGCATTAATACGTGAGTAATGTCATTTCATTTTTTTTATCATTGCTGATAGGCATTTAATAATGAAAATCTTTCGTCTTTTGAAATTGTTGGCACATGAAATAAATGTATAAAGTGTCATCATAAAATGATGAATAAAAAACGGTCAAATGCAAAATGTACGTATGATTTTAAAAAGTTCCTGATGTCTGTCTGTCTTCCATTCACAAAACAATCACTAAATCTTTCAATCAAGTCTTGAATGACATCATTGCCATCGTCATGAACCCCTTTCAGCCCTCGTGGTACCAGGGATATACGTCCCTGGTGGTACCGAATAAGATTTTATTACGCTTTATAAACGCTGAGAGCCATTCAATAAATGCTTTAAAGGTAGTATCAAATTATTTTGCGAATAATAGGACCCGTCTTTTTAATAATGAAAAAAAAAATGCAATGGTTGGCGGATTCAAGAGGAGAGGCAGGGTCGCCGGGCGTCCCCCCCCCTCCGGCACGGACCCAAAATTTTCCAAGAACAAGTACATTTTGACCCACTTTCAGTAAAAAAAAAATCGGCACAATTCGCTCCTTGACCCCCAGCAAAGGGAGCGCTAGACTCGTCACTGGAAAAAAAACCAAGGGATCACAAATAAATTGACGTAAAAATATCGGCAGATTTAAACGTAAACGGCATAGATAAGGTAAGTAAATTCTTCGGAAGATAAGACTTTAAACGGAGGCATGCGGGCGAATCATAAAATGACGATGTATAGTAAGTCATCAATATAATTATTTGACCGTGAATTTGTTGGCCTTTTAGGACAAAGACGTTACAGACGCGAGAAGAAATATCACGCGCAAAATAGATACTGGACAGTGTCCGTTCTTTTGATAATGGGTCACTGCCTGAAACCATTTTCACGTCAGCTCGTTGTCGGACTTTTGCTTTTTTCTTTTTCGGTCTCCCGCAACATCATGTTCAGTCGTTCCTCTACAAATTTCAGCCTTCCGTTTTAAGATTCGGGACCTTGAATCCTCAAACACCTAGTTCGATCGCAAAAGTGATAATCATTGGTCTTGCACTTTTGAATAATTTTATTGCGTCTGAACGCTCATTTAATAAGTTAAAACGTTCCGTTTTGATTCATTTGTTGTTGTTGTGATAGTTTCATACCTGGTGACGAGTTATTAAGTACCCGATTACATACAAACAGTTCAATCAATTACCGCTGACCGTTGTAGGCCTTGGATGCAATGTTTGTACAAGTAATTTGGGGCAATTACGGGGGACAGTACTGTTGAATTTTGAAGTCCAAGCCACCGACCGCTTAATTAGAGTCGAATCGGCGACTTGAGCAGTGAAAGGGGTGACCGCTGACCGCGTTACTGAGGTGACTGCTTATTAGGGTACAATATCATAGTAAAAACGGTCGGGAGGGATTCAGAGTGACCGTTAAGAGGGGGTGACTGTTTAACAAAGGTGACCGCTTCTACAGGTTAGACTGTATACCTGACTTGTACAATATAGTTAGCCATTTATACATTGTTATACATTACATACAACACTGATAAAAACAATATCATAATGAAAGCGAATACTGGTATGACTTGAGATTTCATATATTTTTATATGTGCTATAGAGCTACTCATTGTCTATTCTCCAATACATTCATGGTCAGATAAGCCATGTATGAACAAATCAAATTATCACATCACCGCTTCATTAGTCCATTTGACTTGGGGACTTATTGGACAATAGACCATGGCTAACTAGTTGTTATTTGAATTCTTAAATACTCTGATTAATAATATACACCGTTTTACATATATGTAGCAGTGACTTACTATTCTAATGACTTTCCCTGTTGCTTTCTTATGCAATGTACTACAGGAAAAATTATGATGGCTAGAAACTGGAGATGTCAAACGTACAACTGATGTAGATGTGTGCTCTAGGAGAGATAGCTGCTGGTTGTCATGGAGATCACCATGGAGAAGACAAACAACTTGCTTCACATCGCAATCTGTAAAACAAATCCACAAAATAATCATTTTCATTGACAGCAATTTAATCCACAATAAATGTTAGCTATATAGATATCACTTCGAACTTTGCATTATGCATCAACATTAAGTTTGTGTAATGACCTCACATATTTTCATTCTTTATTATGTCAAATTTTTTTCCTTTTTGCCAATTACCAGAAACCATAATTGTACATGTACAATGTGTATTTTAAATGGTTACTGAAAAAAATATCGAAAGAAGAGAATTAGATATAAGAAAATTACTTTTTGTCAAAGGATAAAAATAATATCCATCAATTTGAAATTCAAAGCTGTAACCTAGAATAGGTAAAATGTCAGAAGATACTTTCTGAAGCTACAGGTAAAATAGAATAAGGGTTAGTTAACAGTATGCAAATGCATTAATCCTAACAAAATGTCATATTCAAGTAGTCTGTTTTATTCCCATTATATTAGTTTGAACAAATCACTTATCATAATTGCAAGGATTGTGACTTCATAATAACATGTAATTACATCAATTTGAACAATGGATTATAGCATATCATCATGGCATTTTAAAAATTTTGAAATAAAACAAAATTGGCTCCAACATTAAGGTAAAGAAGTAAGATTAACATTTTCAAGAGTACTTAATTACCAAAGTTTTTCTTATTTGCCAAGCTGTGTATAGTTTGACATGTATAAGGAGTTGGTCGATGAAGAATGTGGTTGCTAATGGAATCTATCACTATGGCAACAGTTTGGTTTCCATGGAGACAACCAGTGCCCTTTAAGTATTTCACAAGGTCAGTATCAATGTTGAGAGATGACTGGATCCATTCGTCTGATAATCCACTACCACGATGAAACTCGACACTGAAATCAAAGTGAGAAAAAATTAAGATGCAACCAGTATACACATAGCAATGCTTAGTGTGTTCTAATAAAAGAGAAGATCAGCAAACCTTACTTTTATATCTTATATATTACATTTTTAAAGGATGCTGATGACATTATATCATCTTGTCTTCTGTGCTTTAATTTGTCTCATAGATAACTTGCAGGACAGTTAAGTCTTAATTCAGCCCTTTTAAGCAATTCTGATTTGGAATCAATTGTAATGTATAAATCAAGATATTGAAATCATTCAATTTAATTTCATTGTATGAACTATTCCTTTTGGTTGGAAAATTACTTGTATATTTTTATGCAGAATTTTTCGCATTCACTGATTTTTTTTCTATACGTCTAATATAATCGTCACAGATGTCAGGTTTTTGAAACAGTTTAGAAGTAGTGCAGCGTAAAGGGAATTCCTAGATGAAAAAAAAAATTTCTCCAAATTACTTCTCTGGACACTTTGGCATGTGATGTTACAAACAGTAACTTTAACCTATAACATGTATAATGATAACATACTTCTCTATTCCAAGCTTTTTCACCACCTGAATGAGATCTCTTGACTTGAGGTCAAATTGTAAAAGATGCACTTTATCTACCCTGAAACATAAATTTAAAGAAATTCAGTAGGTTTAATACTACTGTAACTTCAAATACAATGTACATTCTCGAAAAGAGTAAAAGTTAAAATGTGTCAGAGGAAGTAGGTTAAGGAGCTGATAATTAAGATAAGGGCTGTATTTAGCCCTGAATCTCATCAAGCATTTCTTCTACACAATGATCTATACGCAAGAAAAACTTGATCATTACTAAAATGTAATGTATTTGGAGATTCATCATACAACTTTTATTTTGGTAAGCTTATTTCTAAATACTTAAACAGACCTCCCTACCTGTTTCTTACGAAAAGTGTAAAATGTTGCTAATGAAAGTGTAATTTATGGATGTGATGCATAACTTAAACAACTGATAGTCATTCTGAAGAAAAAACAACATCGTCTTTTCCCTACTTTGACATTTGTACAGATCTTAATCATTTATACAATTGCTTATACACTATCAAAAACTCAACATACAATGAATTTATATAGTTAAGTCTATCCGTTCGTTTTGAATATTTCAAAAGGTACTTCTGATAGATACTATGTTTTAGGCGTAAAAAAGCGAAGACCGTATTTGAAGATAAAAAAAATCATAAAAATTACGCCATAATCGTAAGAGTAGGAAGGTCTGCTTGAATTACAGTCCACAGAGTAGGGGGTAGCCATGTTGAACAGAAGCTAATATCGATAAAAAAGGTTGAAAATTAAGAACTATCTGGCTAATGTGGATATCTTTAAACTTTAAAACATAGTTATAGTCTAATTAAGATACTAGAAATCAAAGGACTAGGTACAGTAATTAAGGGCCCATTTTGGCCCTGTAATTTTCATGAAATTGAAAATAAATTTAAAAGTTCAAGCAAGATTGATTGAAATATTTCATAGCTGAACATGATTGGAAGTTTACTGTGTAATACAACACCGGGAACCTTAGACAATTTCGGAAATCTTACGTTTTCTTGCAATTTTTTACAATTCATCCTAGAAATTTATAGTTGGCCGTGTCCTCGACATTGTCCAAACTATATTAAAGCACAAATGGTCACGGGGTACTAATTTTCCTATATAATTATACAGTTTTGTGAGTAATTTGAGTGTGAAAAAACATTAAGTTTTCACAAAAAGTTATACCTCCAAGAGGTTTCATAAAGAGTCAGAATGTTTGGTTACTTTTTGAACATGTTGAAGTTAATGTACATGAATATTCATTCCATGACAAAAATATGGTTTAACATATACATGTTTATATTTACATTACTACTGCGTTTCCCTTATATAAAGGTACCAAACCAACTGTTGCTTTATTTCTCGATAATCGCAAGAGCCTATCACGTGACTTTAGAACTTACGCGGATTAATTTCTGATAAAATGCCCATTTTATTTATTGCTTTATACAGATTCAAAACATGTATCCATTATCAAACGACGCCGTCTACCCCCAGTGATTAAATGTGTCAAAATCTAGGTCAACCACATGTACACTTCCAAGAAGTGTGACGTAGTAAGTCGATCACGCGTCAGTAGACGAAGTTCAAGGACGAACTGCATTGTTGTCTGCAGAAAGATGCCGTGTTTGGATGAGCGAATATTCAGGCATAAGTGGATCAAATATTCAGTATTTAGGATGAGATTTGATTCACTTGTGTCATTATCAACAGTGAATTTATCTTTGCTTCTTATGGATTCATAATATCAGAAATACTTCGAGTATCAGCGAATCTTTAGCCATGATGTTGAGGTAAGTCATGAAAATACCGAAAGTTTTCGCGTTTTCGACGGCTGTACTCGACTTTTGCATTATTCTAATAACTTCCAGATGAAATAGGGTATTTACAGATGTTTGTATACAATAATACCGATTGATTTCATTTGTCTTAGCAGTTTAACAGTGTGTTAAAAAGAGTTTTCAAAAGTTTTCCCTTCAGTTCTGTGAAATTTCTCCAGTTTAACTCTCCGCCATATCTGAATTATGAATTTATGTTGGACAAAAGTCACAAATTTTCACGATTCAATTTTCTTCAGTTTTAATTGAAATGTTCAAAATACAGCAAGAGGACAAAATTCAGTTTCTCATTTGTCAACAACGTTTCCGTACAGAAGGTACTACTTCGAATCAAGCGAAAAACGTCGAACGTTCGTTTGCTCTTACGTCAAATGGCGTTCTCCCTCTGCAATGATATTTCAAATGTAAAGAAACTGGCTGAAAAATTGGCAGAAATAACTTAGCTAACACGTCAAATGTAAATATAAGGATTGTTTTTCAGCTTTTGCGCTTTATCGGTGTGTATTGGCAGTAGGGAAAGGAAACAAAATTCATGAAAAGCACTTCGTGCTTTACATATTTTGTTTCCATTCCCTACTGCCAATACACAACGATAAAGCGCAAAAGCTGAAAAACAATCCTTAAATACATGATTACATGTACATCAGTAATAATCAAAGGAATGAAGGAATTATGTGATACATGTGATACAGAATATAAATACCTATCAATAACATGTGTAACATTCTACTCTCATTTCTGTTTAATTTGTAGAAATTTTCTGTAAATGGAAAAAAGATTAAACATTTTTTTTGCATTACTTGAGAAATATTCTGGTTAAACAGACTGAGTATATATTATCAACATGATCAATGACAATATCGTGAGCTAAATTACCCTAGAGTTCTGTATGCAAAATACTGAAACATTACAAGTTAATTAAGGAACGACTGTCTTACTTTTGGTGTTCATGGGTGTATAATTCTTGTTATTCACGGAATATGCACGACCAACCAGCATTATACACCCATGCCATACCAAAAGAAAGGCAGTATATTACTTACATTTATGTTTTTGCTAAATATTAGACTCCCTTTATTTACAGGAACATCGCTTATACAGCGTGCTACAGCATCAGAAGTATTCCAACATTGGTATATTCTCCCTACATTCAAAACTCAGAAGTGAGTTCAAGTGACGTCATAAAAGATATAAAACACCGCTATGGGAGCAACCATTTGATTTTTATGGGGGGGGGGCAGGAAGACTTTGAAAAAAAAAAAATTCCGGATCGAAATTTTAGGGAAAAAAATTTTCCGGCCCAAAGGGCCGGCGAAAAAAATTCCCGGATCATGAAATTGCCCCTTCCCCTTCTCTTCTGACCTATCCACTGCCCAGTTAACACTTTTTCGTGTATCATAAGTAAGTATAAAAAATGGAACAAACTTTATGCAATTTGGAGTGAATAAATCAAATTCAAAAGTCATTAGCACCATATTAGCCTGTCTCGGTTGAGTATCATTTAAGTAAATAGATTATATGGCATCACATGCCATTCAAGAAATTAAAATAAAGTAATCTGCTGGCAAGACATGAACTAATTCTGTGTTTGATGTTTAATATGGCCTAAAAATCACGCTGAATTATTTAAACTTTAGAGTAATTTTCAACATTGGAAAATTACCAAAAAAAAAATAATCCGGCCCGAAGGGCGGACGAAAAAAATTTTGAACCGCCTCTCAAAATAGCCGAAAAGAAATTTTCTGGCTGGCAAAAGTCTTCATGCTAAAGACAGTATGGCCAGATTGCAAAGTAAGTTTTTGTGACCAACTGGGTCAAGGTCACTAGGTCAAATATTACAGCATACATTGAGAGGTCTTGTCAGAGGCAACCCACATGTATAATATAATAGAGTTTCTACTGCATATAGTTCCTTAAATTTTGCTTAAACCAGAAACTCTAACCAAAATCTTTAACAAGGTCAAAGTCCAAGGTCAAGGTCACTAGGTCAAATGTTACGGCATAAAATGAAAGGTTTTGTGATCGGCAAGCATCATGTATTATAATAATATAAAGTTTCTACTGCATATAGTTCCTCAGATTTTGCCTCAACCAGTAACTTTAACCAAAATGTTGACTGCAGTCAAACTGACAGAGAGAGAGACAGACAGACATACTGAAGGACGGACGGACGGACATCATCAATTTATAGACCGGAAGTGCTTTGCAAGCCGGCCAAAAATCACAAGTAAAAATAAATATCAATAGAAAAATCACCACAGTGAGACAGCAGAAGTGACCTGAGGGTACAAAACAAAACAATCTGTGAATATCACCTACCTGGAAGCTAATCCTACAAGGAAAGCTGCACACAGAGCTCTACCTGGATCCTCCACTGAATCTGTAACAGTAAATTATTGTAATTAGATTCATCCAACAGCATTATGCTGTGAGTCAAGATCATGAATATGGGGAAAAGGTTAAATGGGGTGGGGTATGTGGTTATTAGTTATAGTAAAGTAGCTGGGGATTATAAGTCCACCATTTATATGTTTAACCAGACTGAGTGTTTACAAAACAGTCTGAGAAACCACAGGGCATAAACTACAACTGTATATAATTTACCCCCCTATGATATGTTTGAACTTTCCCAAGAAACCACAGGACATTATCTACAATTATATATAATTTTCTCCCTCTATATGTTTGAACTTTCCCAATTGTAAGAAGGGTTCAGGAGATATAGCCCAGACAAGATTTGTATGTACTATTTCATTAAAAAAAACTAAATGGTCTTGACCTTGGGCACATGACCTTGGGTCAAGATGATAAGAAACCCTCCAATCCTGAGCAACAGCATACTAAAGTATCATAGTGATCCAGTATACGATATCACAGATATAGCCCAGACTCAATAGCATTTACAATTTGATTAAAAAATGTAATACTTGACCTTGACCTTTGGGTGTGAAACCTTTGGGTCATCAGCACCATCATACTAAAATATGAAGTGATCCGATCATGGTTCAAAAGATTAAGCCTGGACATAATACACATAACAAATACAATTTCATTTGAAATATACCAATTGACCTTGACCTTGGTCACATGACCTTGAGTCAACGTGATGTGAAATCTTTAGGTGATAAGCAACAACATACTAAAATATGACAGTGAGGGCAGTGATAAATAGTTAAAAAAGATACAGCCCCAATAGGATAGCATGTACAATTTCATTAAAATGTACTTAGTAACTTTGACCTTGATCAAATGACCATGGGTCAAGGGGAAACCTTTTGGTCATGAGCAAATACATACTAAAACATGAAAGCAATCCAGTAAGTGGTCAAAGGGATAAAACCTTTACAGGAATGTATGTACAATTTCATTAAAAATGTAGTAAGTGACCTTGGCCTTTGTCACATGACCTTGCGTTAAAATGATGTGAAGCCTTCGGGTCATATGGAACAACATACTAAACAGTCAGGGGAATTACTGTATGAAGTGATTTTAAAAATCACTTTATGAAGTAGTATTTGAAACTCAAAGAAAGAGTTGTCCCTCCTAATTTCCATGATAATCACTCACTGCAGTGATCAATTCAGAAAACTGTGTAAAGTATTTTAGTAAATCACTAGATGAAGTGATCATTGATAGTCACTGTAGATAGTGATTTCCCAAACTCAGGTTTAAAAAATCACTCTATAAAGTGATTAACCATACAACCCCACCAAACTTTAAAGCCCAAACGCCAGTATTTCTGTTTGATGCGTACTGGTACAAGTGGTCATAAAAGTTATTTTTAGATTCTGCTCCATCTGGGAAAACTAACAGTCATACCAGGAAAACTCAGATTTACTCATAATCAGAGCTAAAAAATGTGGTAATTTTATGCCAGGAAGTCACAAAATAAGCATTTAAATATGATTTAGTCATGCCTCATCTATTTAAACAATTTTAATAGGTAAATACTGAATTGACCTACTTTTATCAGACATTACATAGGGAAGAGCATTTAGATATAAGGCCAAAAAGTACCATTTTATCAAAAGTTATACAAATTTTATAGTCACTGCATTCAGTGATTATTTTAATCACCATATGCAGTGGTTCCCCTGACTGCTAAAATATGAAAGTGATCAGGTTAATGGTTCAAGAGTTATAGCCCAGACAGGAAAGCATGTACAATTTCATTAAAAATGTACTAAGTGACCATGACCTTTCTTACATGACCTTGGGTCAAGGTGATGTGAAACCTTCAGGTCATAAGCAGCAACATGCTGAAATATAAAAGTGATCCGGCAAACAGTTCAGGAGATATAGCCCGAAAAGGAATGTATGTACAATTTCATTTAAAATGTACTAAGTGACCCTGACCTTGGTCGCATGACCTTGGGATATACTAAATTAAGAGAGTGATCCGGAAAACGGGTCAAGAGATGTAGCCCAGACAGGAATGTATGCATAATTTCTTAAAAATGCCTTGGTCACATGATTTTGGGTCAAGGTGATGTGAAACCTTTGGGCCAAAAGGAACAACATACTAAAATATAAAAGTGTTGGGACAAACTGTTCAAGAGATATAGCCCAGACAGCAATGCATGTACAATTTCACTGAAAATGTACTACGTGACCTTGACCTTGGTCATATGACCTTTGGTTAAGGTGATGTGATACCCATAACAAAACACAAATTATGACATTTATTCTATATATATGCACTGCAGTTGTCTGTTTCATTCTTGTTTTCTGAAATTGCTTTTTCTGGGTTAAAGCTAGGGTGACATTGAAATTCAGATCACCGCGGGTTCAGTTTGCAGCTTAGAACAGCTGTCGCGGCATGTTTCTTTAGATCTTATGCATTGTGACGTCACGAGTGTTTTAAAATACACAAATTGCAGCACGTTCCTTTCAAAAGTAACATCTCAGGGAATTACAATGGTTGTGCATATATAATTTCATAAATAAAAAAGAGCACATGGTGTCAAGGTGATGTGAAACTTTCGGGTCATAAGCAACAACATACTAAAATATGAAATGGTTCAGGAGATACTGTAGCCCGGACACAATGTGTGAGATGGACAGAGGGACTGACGGATGACGAAGGCAAAACCAAATTGAATGTCTCCTCCCCGTTGGGGGAGGGGGGGGGACATAATTAAAGCAACAGAACAAATGATAAAAACTCATCGAAGCAAAAAGATGGGTGTACTGGCTTTGAGTGTGTATCATGATGGGCAGGGATTTCAGTAAGAATCATTCGAAGCGGTGAATTTGAAATTTGAAGCGTATCAATTTGAGCGCCGCAGGCGCGAGACGAGTGCCGAAGGCACGAGTTTTCTACAGGTAGGGGGGTCCAGGGGCATGCTCCCCGGAAAATTTTTAAAAAAAATTTGATGCAAAATGGTGCATTCTGAGGGTATCTGGGGATGAAATATCACCTAGGGAAAGTGTGTAAATTTCATGTAAAATCTCGTAGAAAAACAAATGTGTCAAGTTTCAATACACATAACATTTTAATAATTGCTTATGATATTTTAAAAACACTTGATTTGTATATTTCTGGGTGCCAGGGATTTAGCGATGTATTTTGCTTGATTCCATTTTAGCTGAAAGTCCTCGCTAATTTTGAACTTGGAATCAGTGGTAACTGAATTCAACATTTTAGCGATAATGGTTCAATCGTTAAGATATTTAGAAAAAAACACGTGTACAACATGAGACCCTTCTGAACGTGGGAAAATTTTGAGAAATTCCATGACGTCACAATGCAATTTCGATGTTTGACCGAAGTTCGAAGCTTGTTTGTCCGAGGTAAAAGCATTGTGATGTCACGAAATTTTGCATTTTTTTTCCCGCAATCGGAAGGGTCAATTGAAGAAATTGCAGTGGTTACATTAATTTGCGATCGATCGGTATGTACGATCTTTTCAAAAACCGCTTGGATTCTCATCAGGCCTAAAATAAAAATAGGTGTGTTTCGCCTAACCCGATGTTACCTGCAAAAATACGCCGACCCTAATTTTTTTTTCACAGAAAAAAAGTAAAATTTTCGTTTTCCGTTCTTTTTCCATGCTTTATTTGACGACTGCCGAGATATATTTTTTTCTCCAAAATTTGTTTATTAATTGATTTAATTGCCACGAAAATTACCTGGCTTAAACTAGCGAGGTGTCAAACGTTTTGTAGCCAGGAAGATTGTATTTAATTTACCTGACAAACGAGTTTTTATGCCTTCTACTACGTAAGCTAGTCTCATTATCCGTCGTATTTTTAACCTAAGTTTCGTTCCTAAAGAATGCTTTCAATTTTGATAGTACGTGTAGCTTTGTCAGCATTTATATTTCAACAAAAGACGATCTTTCTATAATGCAATAGAAACATGTACGTGAATACGTTTACATGTATTTTATACCGTTTTAAATTAATTGATGTCGCGTGGACCGGCACGCGTCGTCAGTTTTCTCATTTTATTCTTATCCCCCCCCCCTCTTAGGCTCCCGACTTAAAGAGCTAAATAATCGGGGGAGGGGGATACTTATTTGCTATATTTATAAAATTCACAAGCATTGAGGTCCCGTGAAATAAAAAGATTTCATACATTTCACCAGTATCACGCGCCGTCTCTAATCGGTTCCGGCTTTTTAGTGAAGGATATATTGCCACTCTTTTTTTTCTGATGATCGTTTCTTATTGTTATTTCTGTCAGCTTCCAAGATTAAACGTTGTCGCATACGTATTTGTGTATACAAATGTACACAATGAACATGTAAGCGTCTGCATTTTGTATGTGAAAGGAACGTATATAGATGTTTGTGAACGAAAAAAAACCCCCAAAATAGTTTACTCAGAGAAAATTTGAGGCGGCGATTTTGGTCAATCGAAGCGGCGTATTTCGCCGGGTGCAGGCTCTTATTGAAATCCCTGGATGGGGGCATGATTGGATGGGAGGGGCACTAAACAAGTGGCTGTGACAGTACATCTAGACCGAATAATCCTATCTCTTGGCTCTCGTTATACGTTGTAACACCAGCCAAGAGACTGGATTAAATTTATTTTACTGTGCACTGTGCACCCCCCCCCCCCCTTTACCCTTTTTCTCCCTTCATTTTCTACTATTCAAAGAAATTTTAATCTGTTAATTTCTATTTGAAATGACAACAGATGAATTAAAACCTTCTATCAAGATAATTTTAGACGACTCCTTTCCATTTATTAGGTCGCCGATCATTTCGATCGCTGTTAGTGTTAGTCCGAATTGAAGTCAGAAAATATGGAGTTACCGTTCTTTCATTCGTTGAATAAATTCCTACGAAAGGAAGGAGTACTATTTTCTTTTTCCTATGAAGGGTGATGTAATCTGTACTGGAACTGTACAAGTTTCTGGCTAAATTTAAGGGTTTTCAGCTAATAAATTGTCTCATTGTAGGCATCAAGCTCCTGTGTTAGGGGAGGACTAAGTTTTGGATATTCTTAAGTAAGGCAAACTGGTGATTATAACAGACACTCTAGATAACGTGGGAGAAAAACAATCAAATACCACCATGAGGGAGGGATGGCGATTTCTCAACCCTCGTGTAAAAATTTTGCTTGTCCATGACTCGGCAAGCCTCGTCATGGACTTGCAAAATTTGTACACTCGGGTTGAGAAATCGCCATCCCTCCCTCATGGTGATGTAAAATTATATTAATCTCAAAATTAGAGATTATTCGGAGATAAAAAAAAAGGATTCAGACTGTGATATTTGATAGCATCGGATCCGTGCCAGTTAATATTTATTAATAAATTTAAAAAAAAAAACCGTAGTCTTTAGAAAGAATGGTGCTTGGCATTTAAGACTTGTCTTTCTTTCTTTAAATACTGCTTAACCCTCGCATGGAGTGAACTTAGCAGCGTGCGCGTCTGTGCATATTAGTTTGTACAGTGCTTAATATGAATCAAGGCAAAGCCTTTTTGTGCGAGCGGAGAGAAAATAGATATGATTATATGAAATAAAAAAAGATCTTTCTATTATATTTTGACTATGATGGATTATCTTATCTTACAAAACTTTCTATTTGATGATTGCCAAAAAAAAGGTAGTATAAGGCGAGTGGAAACACGGAAGCATTTGTAAAATTGATCTAGACCAGCAGATCTGATGAACATTTTAAGGGGGGCTTAAAAATATGGTTCTTTTAAAATATGGTTCTTTATAATTCATTTTTGTTTTGTAAGAATAATGTTTAGGTTAGCTGAAAAATAAATTACTTAAGAACAAAAGAAAAAATAAACATATTCCGACTTCTGACAGTACGAAACCACCCGAGACGAGAAAAGCAATCAGAGCGAAACGTCTCGTTTAAAACCGGAAATGTCGGATTTCCCGTGGTTACGTCGCCTTGTTGATGCTTTATCGTTACCTGATTTACGAAAAATATTTTCAATAAATTTAACTTATAAACAAAAATTGAGTATAACATATACGTCTACTTGGAGTCGAAAAAAAATTTAAATGGCAATATCCAGCATCTCCGCAGTAACTCTGTCTGCGAGGGGACGAAAGTTTTTGAAAGCATAGTAGTACATTCTCATTCTTTGATTCAGCATATTTTCTCAATAAAATATGTGTATACGCGTTACCATAAGGGCGAGCTTCGCTCGCTATTAAGAGAGAAAAATATATTACAATTAAAAGTGGTTAAAAACAAAGTGTTAAATTAAGGGTTGAAGTGTGGGACCTGGGCAACAGTGGACCTAAAAGTGTCCAGGTCTCGGATGTTTACAATTTCAGCAGGGAGGCTATTCCAGAATATGACTGTTCGGGGGAAAAACGAATATTTGTAGAAGTCTCTAGGTGTATGAACCTGATAGAAATGGAAGTCGTGGTTTCGGGCCGAGGACCTAACTGGGACAGTAAAATGAGGTGGCATTTGGATGGCCACAAGTTGGTAAACAATTTTATAGAAGAGGACGACCCTTGATGTTGACCTTCTTTGTTGTAATGACTGCCATCCGAGCTTATCAATCATGCAAGAGACACTGCTATATGGGGAATAATCATTTAAGCACCACCAGTGGCGTAGCTACCATATATGCTTGTATGCTCAAGCATACACATCATTTTGACAAAAAAAAATTTCTTTGAAATACAATACATTTTCACTAACTAACGTTCAAAGCGTTGTTGATAAGTTTGCCAATGCCAAAGAACGCCGTTTATTATTTAAGTGACGCAATAACTTCAGCTATTTTGACCAACAATAGCCTAGATTCGGGTCTGTTTCGCGACCAAGATCGCGCTGTGTTCTCAGCTGATATTGTTACTGATGTTTTATGTTTCTGGATAAAATTTTCCATTCATATAGGTATTAATGTTCATTTTAAGACTTGTCTGGGCTTCCATTAAAATCAAACATCAACACGGTTTTGTACAGAAAAATAAATCATAATTATTATCAAAAGGTCGCTATTTTTACAATATTAGGTAGAAATTTAAGGGTAATCTGATCTATTATTTCGTGGTCTAAAAGAAGGGAAATGGCCTCTGCTGTGTTCTTATCTTCAAAAATTTACCGGGGGGGCATGCCCTCGGACCCCCCTAGTGCGCTCCCGCCTTCGGCGCTCGCACTGTAAAATCAAGCATACACATCTTTTTGGGTCTAGCTACGCCACTGACCACCTTGCTGCCCGTCTTTGTACATTTTCAATTTTGTTTATTTGATCTTTTGTGTATGGATCCCAGACACTGGGGGCATACTCAACCTGTGGTCTAACAATGGTTTTATAAGCAAGCTCCCTGGTCTTAATGTGTCTGGTTTTGATGTTTCTTTTTATGAAACCTAATGATTTGTTAGCCTTGTTTGTTATATGTTATTTACGTGTGTGTTCCAGTTAAGTTTGTTTTTAATTGTTATACCTAAATATTTTGCTTCTGTCGTTGTTTCTAGGGTTTGTCCATGTAAGGTGTATGTTGTTGTGAGTGGTGTTCTGGATCTGGAAATCTGTATTACCTGGCATTTAGATGGATTAAATTCCATGTCCCATAATTCTTCCCACTTTTCTAGGTTGTGTAAGTCAGTTTGAAGGGTCCTGCTGTGTTCTGTTTTGTTCAGTGTGAGGTATAGGGCGGTGTCATCGGCAAAAAGCCTGCATCAGACCTTGGACCTTACATGACTAGGCAGGTTATTTATGTAGACGAGGAACAAGATCGGCCCGAGGACCGATCCTTGGGGTACCCCGGAAGTTACAGACACTTCCGGAGACTCCTCCCCGTCTACAACAACTGTCTGGGTCCTGTGACACAAAAAACCTCTGACCCATTCGAGGACTTGACTTGTAACTCCGTAGCTTTTGAGTTTTAGGAGAAGTTTTTGATGGTAAACCTTGTCAAAGGCCTTGCTGAAATCCAGGAGGATAAGATCGGTCTGCCTACCCTCCTGAAGACTTCTAGCAAGGTCTTCGACAAGCATAACCAATTGGGTCTCACACGACCGTTTCTCTCTAAAACCATGTTGTAGGTCGTACAGAATGTTGTTTTGGTTCAAGTGTTTAAGTAAGTTTGTAGTAATTATGTGTTCTAGAAGTTTGCAGCATATACATGTTAGTGAGATGGGTCTGTAATTTGATGCAGAGCTTTTATCACCTTTTTTGAAAATGGGGGAAACGCGGGCCTTGGTCCAATCGTCGGGGAGGGATCCAGTGTCAAAGGAAGTTTGAAAAATTACCTGAAGAATGGGTGAGATCTGCTGACTAAGCTCTTTTAGAACAATAGGTCGGATGTTATCTGGTCCGGCTGCCTTTTCTGGATGGAGACCTTTAAGTAGCTTGAGTATACCTTTATGTGAGATCGTGATTTCTGGCATTTCTGGATGTTGGGTTCTGAGCCTGTTTTCGGGATCTGAAATTTTACCTAATTTTATGTGGTCCTGTACTGACATACTGCATAGCTGTTTGAGACTGAGGGGTGATTTGGGTGTGAAGACGGACTGAAATTGATTATTTAGGATGGAAGCTTTTACCTTGTTATCGCTGTGAAGTAGACCATGGTCTTTCAGGGGGGCAATGCCACTGGAGTCTTGTCTGCTGTTTTTTAGATAATGGAGCAATTTCTTTGTAGAGCACTTACCTTCGTTGTTTTCTGATGATGGTCCCAAGCCAATAAGGTCATTTAGGTAGTCGTTGTGAGCTGCTCTCAACTTTCTTTGGGTAAGATGTTTTTGCTTTAGGTAGATATTTCTGTCTTTTTCCTTACCTGATTTTTTATGTTTTTTATACAGATGGTCCCTCTTTCGGATGTTTCTAAGTAACCCAGGGTAAGGATCGTTTTGATCTAAGCCTTTTGGTTGGTATGAAATTTTTTATACCATCATGTAGTGAAGTTTTTAATTCTAACCAGAGTGTGTTGGGTGATTTACCATGGGAGTTTTCAAGGAATGATTTCTGAAAGTTGGTCATATATTCCTTAAATTCCTCCCATTTTGCTTTTTTGAACATATGCACTTCCCTTCTTTTTTGTTTTGTTATGTTTGGTGAAATATTCACATCTGCTAGGACTGCATCATGATCGGACAGCCCAGGGATGGCTATGATGTGTTTAAGTAATGTTGGATTTGTGAGGAGGAAAAGATCTAATGTGTTTTCCAATCTTGTAGGGAAGTCTACCACTTGATGTAAGTTAAAGTTATGTAGCATGGATTTGAAATCTTCATAAAGTGTGGTGTGAGTACAAGATGGTTTTATACTTGGGAAAGTATTTTCCCATGTAAAGTGTGGATAGTTGAAATCACCTAGAACCCAGATGTTACTACCTTTTTCCTGTTTAACTAGGTCGATGGATTTATGGAGCTCTTCAAAGCTTCCCCTATCAGACTCCTATGGTCTATAATATGTAGCGATATAGGTTGGCTTTTGACCTTTGACCTCAAGTTTTACCCACAAAATTTCACACCCTGTACTTAGGTGGGGCTGTTCAGAACATACTAAATTGCTTTTTGCAAGTAAGAGGACTCCACCCCCCTTACCCACCTGCCTATCCTTCCTAAACACCGTATATCCAAGTGTTTGGGGGATAATCTCTTCATTAGAGATATCAGATGTCAACCAGGTCTCTGTGCCTGCCACAATATCCGGATTTACAGATTCCAGTAAGTGTTGGAGTTGGGCGGCTTTATTTCTTGTAGACTGGAAATTTATGTTTAATACCTTAAATGAATTTTTAATATTTCCGTCCCTTGTGGGGTTAATATTTGAAGATATCCTTTCAGGGTCCTGGGGTGATTTTGTAGGTGTAGAGGTAATACAGGGGGTTCCATTCTCAAATGAGCATAGTGAATCATACATGCTTGACAATGACTCGGATGACAGAGGGGTGTTATGTACAGTCTGTCTGACAGTCTTAAAGTGTAATTCGGCAAGTACATGACATTGTATGCTTTGATAACTAGTATATGCAAAACTGCTCTGACTACGTAAGACAAAGGAGGGGATCTCCAACAACACCAGGTTGCAGCAACCACAGCAAAACCCCAAAACACCCCATGCAAAAACACAAAGCAGACAAGCACAGAAAGAGACGTTAAAGGGACAAGGAACATCAACGCACAACACAGAAACATCAAACACAAAGGACTACTGTAGTACTGTACATAAACCAACTAGACCAATTGGTAACCGGTAAGATTTTCTCGAGTTTAGATGATCTAGATTTAGGTAAAAATATCAGAGATTCTGAATATCAACTATTTTTTCAAACACACAGTAAAATGTGCTCCTGAGAAAAACTTTTCAAAATATTGAAGAAAAAGTATATATGTCCGTGTTGAAATAAGCGAGTACAAAAGAATCATTGCCATTTTGTGGTTTTCTTGAAAAAGTACATGTACGTGTCAGCGCGGTAAAAAATAATTGCCTAAATTTGGGTGGAATTTAAACAATTTTTAATTTTTCGTTATCCATCAGTTCTACCTTATAAAAAAGTCGATAAAATTCCATATGTAAAACAAATTCATGGGTTTTTACTTACGTGGGAGAAATCCGAACTGTTCAAAAGAGTGTCTCCAACTAATTTTTTATAGAAATTACCGCGAAGCATTTTCTTACGGATACTTCATTCAGTTTAGATCAAATTTTCAAACTTATCCTTTTTTATGTATGTAATGAATAAAACTAAAAAAAAGTCTTCAATAGAGTCCGAAATGATACATTGGTCATAATAAATTGAAATATCTATATAATTCAAGTTCAATGGGTGCTATTTAAAACATGCAGGAGATGCGCAAGAATGGTCTCAAATCGTGACCAATAACGCACCTTAAATGAAATGAACATCTCCTCTCTCTGATCATGCGTAAGCTGTATGTTAGGATTTTGACATGTGCTACGGACTTATCTGAAGAAGTGAGGATTTTTACGTGGCCACGCAAATTTATACGAGACACGGGACCACTACCATTTATAAGTCCCTTCCGAATGACTAGGCTGGGGTTTCTTGGCTATTTCCAAGGTGTCCGCCCACACAACCTGGCGAGTCTCTTATATAACCACACCTTCTGCTATTTCCGTGGCAAAAGTCTTGATTTTTATCACTGACCTATTAATTATTCTTCATAAAATTATTAATTGACATAAATCCTTTGATTTAATATTATTTTCATAAAATCATTGAAATTCCTTAGTTCAGAAATGACATATGCCTTAAACTGGGATGGCAGAAACTGCATGGCCATCGATGCATTTTAAATACGACAGAATTAACAAGTCCATTTAACACTTTGATTTGCATGATGCAGCTTAGAATGATTGAGTGCACGATACAGTACGGGCCGCTGCACTTTGAACTCGCTGTAACCAGGCGGTTGAAGCGTTGCTCGAAGAACTATGTCTTTCAACTTCCCTTCGTGATGGGGCCTAATAGGAACATGATTAAAACAACACAGAATCCCTTGATAAGTGCAAAGAATGGATCGATGTCATTATGAGTTTTTGAATTAACTGTTTCTGTTTTGATCCTCTATCTTAGCCAATTCATTTTCAACTATTTCAGATATGCACGGAAGCCTTCTTTTGTTTTTGAGACAGTAAAACAAAGGAGGCGATATAAAAAACAGTGGTTTGCATGATTACAGTGATTTCATATATAGATGACTGAAAATTTCGTATGGGCTAATAGAATATTCAGATTCAAAAAACATATTTGAGAGATGATACGAGATTAAAGATAAGAAATCTTACATTCGCTGTGTTTCTAATTTCACAAGAAATTAGTATGTTTGGTAGGTTTGGGATCGATGATTTTGCATTTTTGAATTATGATGGACATCTATTTTCTTCATCGATTGTTCAGGGTGACGCGCTCCTTACAATCATTTTTGGTAGGGGCCAATTAGCAAGACGTTCCCTAATTGTTTTCGAATACGAAGAGAGAAATTGAAATAAGCTTTTTAAAGCTTACTTTTTGGTACTTCTTACTTTGATACTTTACTTGCACAAGATATGAAATCCTCTTGGACAACATTTATGTAAGATTTGGTGAGAATCTCTAAAAGCAGGTTGTAGGGATCCCTATGGGTACCAATTGTGCACCTCTTGTTGCAGATTTACCCAAACAAAAATTATTTTTAACAAAATACCGATATGATACCAATGTGATACTAATGATATATGCACTTGTTATCACGTTACAGTATCTTGTTGATATCAGCTCTTAATGTGATACTAACAAAATACTCCAGTCCTATTAGGGATGGATATCCTATTAGTATCCCATTAAGACTGAGTATTGCATTGGTATCCCATTAAACTTAAATTCCCTCTGTAAATATCTTGTTGGTATTTTGTTTCACTTTGAAATTTGTTCTGACCTGCCAGTAGTGGAAGCTTAACAAAATACTAATATGCTACTGCCCTGCTAAACTACATCCTGTGTAATGTCCTCAATGAGTCATCAGTGACATCACACATTTCAAATTTGGCTGATACACACATGCAAGCACATGGAGTTTGAGATTTGTTAAGATATGTTAAAATTGAGTTTGAATACAAGTGGATATCAAAAAAAGGAGGGGATCTCAAACATCACTAGGTTGCAGCACCCACAAGTTTAACTTATTTTCAAAATCTGATATCAATACCATTGGACACAATATCAAGGACAATATAATAATAATTGATCCTCAGTCTAAACAATGTCTAAACAATGTAATATGGCCAAAAAGTATGAAAATTAGTATGTCCAAAAATGTACCATTCACTCTAAATAAGACAAAAGTTACAAACACAGAAACACCGTTTTTTTGGACCTAAATATCAAAACTGTTAATGGAGAGATTCATAAAAGTGTGTATGACAAAAGAGATGATTTGGATTCAACATAGCAAACTTTCCCTGGCTTGACGATGGTGTTCCTAAATTACCATCGCACGTTAGATCTACAGTTTACAGCTCATCTGGTATGCTAGATGTTTTGGATATTCATTGTAGAAATGTGCAAATTATGAACTCAAGAAACTTGTAGGAAAGGTTTTCGCTTTCAAAGTAAAGACTTTCTGGAAATTTTACAAAAAATATTGTCAACTTCTTTTGCAATTCGGACTCATACAAGCAACAGAGTATATTACTTTGGGTATTTCGCAACCTGCATTTTATGGTGACATAATTAACAAGATAAGAAGGATCAAAGGTATAGACAGCATCACTATCGAAAACCAAACTCCTTTTATACCGTTGATATGATCTTAATGTCACCAGAAGGACACTAGGCTTGGTCCTTGACCAATCTACAGTCTTGTACCAGCGCATTCATAAGACTTGCACTCTGACTGGCTGTGACGACGGGACTCTATGACGGCCCCTTCTCGGGTGATAACATACACCAGCTCGTTACAGCCGACAGAGCACGGACTGTATTACGTACGCCCTCTTTTTATATCCATTTACCTCTTCGAGATCCCTAGTTAATCGGAACAGTGGGAGGGTTGTGCGCATGTTATCCAGGATAACCACACCGTCTGCTACTTGCGTGGCAGATGGCCGTCCTAAGTCGGCACCGGTTGCCCATTGGTCGATCTCGTTGGTTTATGTGTGGTCTTTTGAGTTTCATGTTTCTATGGTGTGAGTTGGTCTCACTTCAGAGTGTTCTTCATTCCGGGGCTTCCAGCCATTCCGATGGGAACTGACGCGATTTGGCCTTGCCTTCTCGACTTTGAGACCGAATAACTGTTAGGTACTTCTTTGATGTCTATTGGTGTTCCTTGTCCCTTTTGCCTCTCTTTCTGTGGATATCTGACAGTTCTGTATTTTTTGCATTGGGTGTTTTGGAGTTTTGCTGTGGGTGCTGTAACCGAATGTTGTTTGAGATCCCCTCCTTGAAATCATGTATGATGTATACATGTATATATACGTATACATGTATGTATATGTAACTCGATTCATGTGACATCTGAATATGTTTAAACTTTGCAAAGTGGCACGGCGAGTTTTAACTGTGCCACCTACAATGTATTCCGACTTGCACTGGACTCTGGATATTGTTCATTATAGTTTTCGTCGTCCTTTGTGACTCTCTGGAGATTGCCATTGTCACCGTCTGTATGTCCGATGTTTCTATTGTCGGGAGAAATTTAAGTTCTGTTTTATATTTATCAAGGATGTATGAACATGATTGTGATTTTTGTGTTTTATATTTATCAAGGATGTATGAACATGATTGTGATTTTCGTGTTTTATATTTATCAAGGATGTATGAACATGATTGTGATTTTTGTGTTTTATATTTATCAAGGATGTATGAACATGATCATTGTGATTTTTGTGTTTTATATTTATCAAGGATGTATGAACATGATTGTGATTTTTGTGTTTTATATTTATCAAGGATGTATGAACATGATTGTGATTTTTGTGTTTTATATTTATCAAGGACGTATGAACATGATTGTGATTTTTGTGTTTTATATTTATCAAGGATGTATGAACATGATTGTGATTTTTGTGTTTTATTATATTTATCAAGGATGTATGAACATAATTGTGATTTTTGGAATCTGATTGCGGCTTTTGTGTCTGCATGACTTTCATTCACTGACTGTAATCGATCCAAATCTAATATGAGATCAAGAAGATACAAAATTCGACAGTGAGTTATGAATAAATTTCATAATTTATTGAATAGACGAAAGGCGGAATTCAAAAGTTTAAATTGTAGTTTTTTAATTAACAACGTCAAGGTAAATCCTAAAAGACTCTCCCTGGGCATCTGATCTCACTTCGGAATATAGTATATTCCGTGGTTCGCAACTGTCCAGTGTGAATTCTAGGTTTTTGGGGGGGTTTTTTTTGCCTTGCCTTCTAGACTTTGATACTGAACGTCCAATAGGTACTTCTTTATTGATTATGCTGGGTATACACGTAGCCAGGATCGCCCCGATTGATGTGAATCGTAGGGATCGTAAGAGAGCGTGGGGTTGAATCTTGACGGTAAAAATGCTAGGTTTACACTTAGCCACGATCTCCCCGATTGAGGTGGATCGTAAGAGAGCGTGGGGTTGAATCTTGACGATCGTAAGAGAGCGTGGTGGAATCGTGATGGTCGTAGGAAATCGCAGAGATCGTGGCAAAATTTTTTATTCTCAAAAAAATTGCTACCATCTTCCCGATTGATCCTTACATCGTGAGAGTGCGTAATGGAGCGTAGTGAACGTGATGGAGCGTAGAAGAGCGTAACAGACCGTGACAAAGCGCAACAGATCACAATTTCTCGCACATTGGATAGGCTGATTCCCCTTTTCAGCGGTGCTAGAGTAATAGAATCTAGCACCACTTTGAGTCCCGGGTAGAAAAATATCAGTCGAGGGTGGGATTGATAAAGTACAAACCGAGGCGTTAGCCGAGGTTGGCATGTTGATCATCCCACCCGAGACTGATATTTTTCTATCTGGAGCTCAAATGTGGTGCTTGATTATTTTTCTCGCACATTGAAACTTTCAAATTCCTCTTGTTTATGCGTCAAAATGACTGAACGTATTGCTAAATGTATGTGCACGTGAAATAACGTACGTCATTTGTCTGTGATGTCGTAAAGGAACAATCAAAAGTGCCGGATTAGGGGTGCCGGATCGAATTCTCCAGCACCGCTGAAAAGGGGAATCAGCCTATCCAATGTGCGAGAAAATTCGATCCGGCAACCCTGATCCAGCACTTTTGATTGTTCATTTATGACGTCACAGACAAACTGACGTACGTTATTTCACGTGCACACATATTTAGCATGACGTTCAGTCATTCTGATGCGTAAACAAGCGGACTTTGAAGGTTTCAATGTGCGAGAAAAATAATCAAGCGAACGCCTCGGTTGGTACTTGATGAATCCCACCCTCGACTGATATTTTTCTATCCGGAACTCAAAGTGGTGCTAGATTCTATTAATCCGTTCGTCGGAGATCTTGGGTGAAACACGTTCTCCTACGATCCACTACGAGTTCACTCACACTCTTTGACGATTTTACGCTTTCCACGATTAAGTCCACGATCTACAAGATGCGTTGCGATTCCAATATTCCTATGATGAAAATTATTATCAGACAACCAATTTTTGTTGGATAACAATCTTGAGTTTTTAACATCCGCAACAATTTCTGTCATATGAAGAAACTAAAAAAAGAAGTCTTGATATCAGTGAGGTGCTGCATTAATTGTCTACAAACGAGTTAAATATATACACGCAATCAAAGATTTGAATTGTTCAACAAAAATGTTACCTTTAATAATCGAAATAAAGAAAGAGAAAATAAGGTTCATCAATGTCACTTCCAGCGTTTTGCGATATAAAAATCTACATCTCCTAGATGTGATGTTAAGTTTAATCTTGATCGGATATTGCAAGTGGTATTGAAGCTGGTAGTCTTTTTCATATCAAATCGTGTTAAATCGCGGCAATTTTTATCACATCGTAGTCCTGCATCGTTACCGTGATATAGCGTGGCAAAGTGTAATAGTTCATCGTGGTAATCGTTCGGGAACGTAACGAAGCTTGAGAGAGCGGGATGAAAACCGTAACAGATTTTACCTACAATCGTAACGAATGGAGCGTCGGAGAGCGTGTGAAGACCAATCTTATTTATAGAATCATGAAGCTCCACGAATTTGCTCAATTGTGGACATCGTAGGGCATCGTGGCTAAGTGTAAACCTAACATAATCAAATATCCTTTTTTAAATTTTGAAAGACATTGAATTCTTCGACCATAGTCACAATCTTAACACAAAGTTCGGAGTCTTTTTACCCTCTGATCAAATGTGATGAGGACTCCAAATCTTATCAATTTCATGTGAAAATCTTTTTAAAAATCATATTAGATGCATATATCCATGAGCAACACGGTAATTTCTAGACAATATACATGTAGGTGTTTTGTCTAACTGATAACTTTTAAGATAAAAGAAAAAAATATATCAATTATATCATGACCAGCGTGATATTTGCAAAATAATCTCCAGCATGATAATATGAAGGAAACCTCAAGGAAACACTTGGTTATAACACCAAAGGTTGACATAACATTAAACATGTAAGAAATAAATTCAAGCGCAAAAAATTTTAATTATCATATATAATCTTCACAAATTTAAAGTAGTATTGTGTTGTCTTCCAACTCAATAAGTAAGATGCTCTTTTTAACATCATCAAACACAAAAAAAAATCAAGCACTGCAAAGAGATGTACTACATTTGTATAAGGGCACATCAGATTTCATGTATATTCTTATGATCCATTCGTCTTCAATTGCATCTCACTTACATAATATTTGACACTGAAAAAGTTAAGTTTACACAGTGATAAATGTTTGTGCTTTCACGATTGTTTTGTATAGAATGAATGGTGCAGAAATTACAAAGATTTGTGTAGTTATGGTGAACTTGTGGTACCACTTAGATTTTCTTCACAAAGTTAAAGCTGTGATGAATTTGTTTAGTTTGACATTCTATGTGACTTTTTCACATATGAAGAATCTCCTGGCTACTCCGCTGCTAGTCTCCCATTGCCCTATAATCTTATCCGAAAATCTGAGATAGATATCCAGCAACTGGTTGTAAGGTTCATCAGTATCCCACAGGAAGTAGTTCATTACCTCCCCTTCGTATGTCTCGTAATGGGTATTTCTGTATATACCATTGATGTAGATGTTGTAGTTGTAGATATAATAGACCAGTGGTGCCTTCGCTGGTAGTGAGAATAATAAGAATCAAAAATGGAAATAAGTCGCAAAATATAATATTATATAACACTGTTGAAATCCGACAACATTGCTCATGACACAGTTAATTTTTACCAAAACTATAAATCTCAAGAAAATCAATTTCATATAATACTAAATTTCAGTTTTAAAGTTGCCTTAAAGGATAATTTTTTCAAACGAGTTTTTTTTTTTCATTTAGTATTATGTAATAGAAGTGTTCTCATGCTAATGTACATCACAATATTTGATTAAAAATACATATTTAGAAAAGACGTTAACAACAATGACTGTCATATATAATGCATGTTTAAATGTTTGAACATTTCAAATTTGTCATGGGACAGTTATGTTTGTTATGATTTTATAAACTTGCAAAATGCACTTTAAACATTTAAACATGCATTAAGATAACTGTTGCTTGAGAATGAACGCAAGCAAAACAAACATGAATCCTTGAAGGATATTGAAACATACATATACCCAGGAGGAGTAATCATCTCCTTCTGAAGGAATAGTAAAGTCATAGTGTTACCAATTCAAGACTTTCACAAAAGACAACTGTAACTTATGTAGCAGATTGCCGTCCCAAGTGGGAACCGATTGTCCGTTGGCCTCATTAGTGTATATATGTGGTCTTTTTCTTCTTTGGTGTTTTTATGTCGTGTATGCTGTTCCTTGTCCGTTTTGTGATTCTTGCTGTGCGTGTCTAGTCTGTGTTTTCACTTGGCGTGTTTTGATGTTTTGCTGTTGGTGCTGTAACCGGGTCTTGTTGGAGATCCCCTCCTTTTCTCTTTTTGTGATAATGTAATAAGCACGTCCATTATAAGTTAAGGAGAGTAAAGGATTATAGTGCACCCTTAGTGCACTTTGATCAATTATTTATTTCGAACCTCCGTTATTAACAAGGCCGCTCTTTATTTAGAATCGTTTCGGTGATCAGCTTTTCGATAAGCACTAGTTAATGTATAAGACCTATTATTAGAAAGAGCAAACGTGTGATATGACAAACACATAAGTTGTTTTATCTACAGGGGGTTTAATCAGTACGGTACTTCGTGTACGTATGCAGAAAAAATACTCCTTTTTGCGTACATAACACACTCACATATCCATATTTTCCCCATTTTTCTTCGATAATTGAAATATGGTGGGACTCCCTCGTCGTATATTCGACTCTTTGATGAATAAACCTATGATTTCTCAATTAATTTTGTTCACCCGTGTTTCCATTCGAGCGCGAAAGCTGCATAACTAACTCTCTACAGCGCATTTGAATGAGCATTGACTAGGTAAATTCAATTTTTTTCATAATTTTTATAATATTTTCTATTTCTTAAAGCTTGAATGTAACAAAAATTTAAATATGATGTATAATAAATAAACATACATTATATTATGTATAAAATGATACAGAAAGTAAAGAACAAGTTCAGAAATGTACATTGTATACAGGAATATGAATAAATCGTACGTTGTATAACACTAGTAAATGAACGATTACAGAGGATACTTAATCGAAATTTACTGACATTCTCAAGGCAATATGACATCATATAACGGCATTGTAAGAGATTAGCAATGCAAACAGTCCTCAAACAACTATTGCAGCAAATAGGCCATATGACAGAATCTCCAAAATTCTACTTCAAGAATAGTTATCAATATATACATGATATAGGAACAATCCATATTTCTTACTAGAAAGAACTATACCCTTAATAAATCCATACTGATGCCGATTTTTATTCAAGATTTTTTCACATTACACCTCCTATATTCTTTTACTTGACGTCGTACGCCATTTCATATTTTGTTAATGACATGTTACATTACGCGCCGTTCGTAAGAAAAGACGTCGAAATATCAATATTTGGACGTTATTTCAATCAATAACGATGAAATTAGGTTTCTATTTCATACAGTATTCATGTTAAAGTGGTATCTTCGTACCAAACCATGTTAGGATCTTCGTCTATATTGCAATAATAATTTTCAACAACTTTAATTTCCTTTTCCAACTTTCTATATTTATACTCTCCGCAAAAAAAGTTTGGTTTTTAGGGGGGGGGGGGGGGGGGGGGCTACATAGGAATCACCCTGTCTGTCCCTCTGTCAGCGATATATATATCAAAATTTTCGTCAGTGATTGCTTTCAAATATTTTGAACGCTCCGAGATGACGAAAATTTGAAAGCTATCGCTGACGAAAATTTCAATAACAAAGATTAGTTAACGAAATTTTCGTCATCTACTTTTCGAAAGCTTATTGGTAGCTTCCAAAATTTCGTCATCTCTGCTTTCAAAAAAGCTGACGAGTAGTTAACAAAACTTTCGCATTTATAGCTTTCAAAATTTCGTCATCTCAGCGTTTAACTTTCGACTGGTCGGGGCTGTATGTTGCGAGGAGATAACTACGTGTAAAAGGTGTTCTCAGGGGCAACCCATTTGTAAATATCGTCTTTCTACTGCATATAGTTCCTTACATTTTGCTTCAACCATAACCTTTAACCAAAATGTTGAAGGAAGACAGACAGACGAACAGACAGACAGACAGACAGACAGCGACAATATATAGAGCGGAACTGCGTTGCAATCTGGCAAACTATGTTTAATTATTCATTGTGAAATGAAGTGATGAGCAACTAAAGTCCTGCTCTTGAAGTTAATCTGAGTCTCTGACCGTTATATGCATATCAGATGTGTCAACTTGTTTCGTTATAACCTTTTGTAGATCTGTTTCAATCTTTCTCTTTCCCAAATGCATTGAACATTATGTTTGTATTTTAAGTGCGCAATGTACAAAAAGGGTCTTATTCCTTTGCAATGCGTACAAAAACAGGCTTGTTCTCAATTTTTCTGTGAAAATCTGGTTTTAGAAAGGCAGAAGATAAAACTTTAGCTGCCTTTCATGGTAAGGTAAGTGAATATGTATATACACAAATCAGGATATACGAATTATGGCGTAAAATGAGTTTTAAAGAAAGTTGCCTTCAAAAAGTAAACAAGTCACCTCGTGGTTCTGCAGGCTTCCTGACAAAATTAGGCACCTTGGAAGGACCGTGACAGTATAGATAATTAGGTGATATATATCGCTACCGAATGATCATAAGATTATCTTTCTCTTTATCTTGAATATATCATAAAATGCAAAATTCCATCGAACAACCTTACCTGAAGCGGAAGTTTACTTCATATTTTTTTCCAGCGTACATGAAAATGCGTACTGATTAAACCCCCTGATCTAGAATATAGGTAAATTGCAACATAAATTGTTCGTTATAACATTAATATTTCATTTCATTGATTTAAGATGAACAGTTATTTGGTTTATCATTGTAAGTTGTTTAAGTACGTCATATATTCGTAGCTTTTATTTTTCGGCTAAATTGCTTTGAACAACAATGATCAAAGTTCACGTACAGATAACTAAAAATAAAATTCAATACAAATCCCCGATATTCATCGAAGTTGAAAATGGAAGGAATGACACAATCAAATAGAGAATGTCTACCTAATGAAATCTATATATTACATACTTTGGCATGATCTTAATTATTATTTGGATTCAACAATGTTTTATCGTAATCTAATACAAAATAAATTTGCTTTGGAAGGGGTTTTACGATAATTCCATTAAGTAAATTATGAATTTCAAATAAAGGTTATCGTGGTTTATGCGCAACATTCAGAAAAACAAATCAAGAGACCGGGAGAATAGTAAGCATAGTGGTACTGTAAACGCGGTTATTTTAGAGCGGGGAAATGTTCGCAAAATAATGATTACAACAGTACTAGTGGGGATAATTTCAACGAATTCCCTTAGCCTTTTATACTGGTTGTCATTTTCACCCGCGATAATAATACAGTCGCAATAAAATTTTACTCGCACACGAAAAATTTGTTTACAGTACCATTAAATGGTAAAAATGGATCTTTTCAAATGAGCAGTACCAAGTTTGTTTTCAATATGCTTCAAAGGCTGAAATGAAGGTTATTACAAACAAGAGATGCTAAGTACTCGCCTGGACATTTGATTCCATCTCCAATGGATAAACACTAATTCTCATTCGCAGACCGTTTAAAATTTGTTAGTTTTGGTTAAGGCCTTGTTACATAACGCAACTAATCGTTTGCAATTAATTGCAAACGACAAGTCGCATCGTTAATAACATACCTTAAAACTAATCGCATGCAACTTTCAAAAGTCGCATGCAACTTTTTTCGGATTAGAACATGTTCTATTCCTTGCGATTAATCGCAGGCAACTTTTAGCGTCAGCAATCAAAATGCTGGGGGTATTCCTTATGATTTCAACCCCTATTAGGCGAATTTTGGTCATATCAATTTCATTGATAATAAAATAGCATTTCTCACAGAGGATCACAGTACACTTTCTCCAAGGTTTCCTTTGGGCAAATGGTGATTTCTGCTCTCTCATCGTCGAGGGAATTAAGTTAAAATACTTATTTAAAAATGTTGATACACGTCGTATTGTCTGTTGATGACACATTTTATTCGGCGGGATTTAGGCGGGAAAGGTACGGATTTTGCACAAAATATATGCAATTAGTTGCAACGTGTAACAGTGCCAGTCGTTGTAACTCGCCCGGACCGTAAAATCTCTGCAATTAATTGCAGACAACAAATCGCGTCGTGTAACAAGGCCTTTAGTTTATTTAGTTTTTCATGTTGTCCTTTTTTGTTTGCCTGTTGATGATTTTATCAGTAGACTTTTTCATCGTGACGACCTTCGCACTTCGAACATTGAAGAATCAGTGGAGTAGCTGCCATTTACGTATAAACTCAGAAGTGGAGTCATCTACCTATTGATTAGTATAATTCCTGTACTACTGGTGCGTTTTGGCAACACAATTATAAAATTAAAGTGCGAAGTTCGAAGTACGAAGTGCGAAGTTCGTCACGGTGAAAAATGTCTATCTGGATTCTAACTATGGTTCTGTGTTCTTTATTCACAAACCTCCTTAATACGTGGTACAAATAGGACTATCACCGATTTAGCATCTTCTTTAACTCATTTCATTTTGTAGCACATTTAACTATATGACAGAGAATCATTCTTAGTTCATCACAGATATCAGATGGTGCAATGAAGTAAATATCAAGATAACATATATTTCTACACTATAAAAGTATTTTCTTTCCTTTCACCTCACGAGGTTTTGGATACGTTGCCTTTCCCCGGTTACATGGTTTACGGCGTGTACTCAATTCCCCTCATCTAGATGAAGTTTCAAATAATCTAGTATCATGACACGAAGTATTGCATGATTCAAAATCTATCCCCATTAATCACTTAAAATCCTACTTTGATAAGGTATAATTATTATTTGAAAACTGATTGAATTTGACTACGTCATTTAATTTCTTTCTCCCTTTGACCATTCACTTTTAAAAAAATGACAATGGATGAAAGGATTCACAAAATTTAATATTGAGTACTATGTTGACAGATATGTAAATGCTCGAAGATGGCATTTTCTAAAGTTTCCCGGTTTTGTATTAAAAGGATTTAAAAATAAAAACACTTGAATGTATATTTTAGTATCAAAATTGTATTTATATCATCATGATAATTTGCTCATTGGATTAATGACATTGTTTCTCGTTCCGTTGGATGAAAAGCAGTTTTATTTTCGTAATTAAAAGTACGTTTGATCTCGTCTTTAGAAATGACAAATATGGATAATGACCATATCCCTGTATACAGCACAGAATCGACAATTTAGGAAATCAGAAACCGAAGGCATACAAAATCAGGATAATACAGGAACCAAAGCAAACAAACAAAAACCTCCACCACACGAAAAGAAGCGAACCCCCAATATGGGAGTGAGACCAGGTGTCCAGGAAGAGTAAGCATCTCCTGCTTGCATGCAACACCCGCCGCTTCAATTCGGTAGAACTGTCACATCCGGTTACTTCCATTTCGGAAGACATAGAGTACAATCTTTGGTTGGATGGTTCAAATGGTCTATGACAGAATACCATCCACCATTCTGGAGAGTGGGACATCATAGTGTATGACGAGTTCCCCATATCGACCGTAGAACTTGCTCAGTGACGATGTTATTCGGTCACAAACATATCCCTGACTGAGAAGCTTATCTGAATGACGCCTTAAGCTCTCAGAACAAAATACGTATATTTGGTACTTGCTCTGGCATAGCGTATCAACTGAGATATAAAAACTCCATAAGCAGGCGATGAAGGGATGTTGCTACTCAGAAAAGGAAAGTTTGTAATGCTGAAATTGAAGTCGTCACGTTTGTCATAGAGTGAGGTGTTCAAGTAATCATCAGTGTCGTAGGACAACATTATGTCCAAGTAGGATGCTGAATTATTTGTCTCAGAGTCTGTAGTTTCTTTGACTTCAAGCTCCGAAGGATAGATACTGCTCAGGTAATCCGCGAATTTTGGATAATTAATGGACAACACATTGTCTATGTATCTTTAAGTGAAGTTGAAGTCAGAAGCTAAGTATCTTTTCCCTTTAGAGACCAAAGATTGAATGAATTCAGCTTCGTACGAGTAAAGGAAAGTGTCGGCAAGGAGTGGGGCACAATTGGTCCCCATTGGAATTCCGACAATTTTCTGGAAGACCTTTCCTCCAAACACCACAAAAAATGTTGTCGTTCAGAAAATTTAACATCTGAATAATATCTGATTCAGTGTACTTATTGTCAGAATTGGACTTTTCTTTTACAAAGTAGGTTTTGTCATAGTTAACAACAATAAATTTGTATTTGCGATTACCGTTCGTACTTGTAAACGCATTACTTATAATTTTTGCGAGTTGTTCTTTCAATTTAGAATGTGAAATTGTAGTGTAAAGTGTCGAAAAATCAAAGGCTTTGATCGAATGGACTCTACTTAAATGAGTGGATTTCAGATGTTCTAAACGTTCCTTCGAATTCTTTAAAATCCACATCTGAATATACTGTCGAAAAATATTTTTGAAGCCCAGATTTGATTTCAGATAAAACTTTGGTGAGTAAGATCGATACAGATTTGGTAGAACATTTTGAGGAACCAGCGATGAAACGTTGTTTGTACGGATTCTTATGCATTTTAGGTATGCAGTATAAGTATGGTAAATCTAAATCTAAATTGTTAGTATCGAAGCCAAAGGAAGCAAGAGCTGATTTGTGGTTATCTATTATTTCAGAGAGGTTTGTTCGGGTGTAAGTGGGATTTCCAGGTGTCGAATTTAAACCCAACTCTTTCACTAGACTGTCGAATTAGTACTATTTGCAAGTAAATGTGTAATTATTTGAGGCTTTGTCCGCTGTTGTGATGACATAATGTTCTTGGAGGTAGGTAAGCTCTGTGATAACATCAGGGTCTTTAAATATAGTCTCGAATCTAATGTTCACAGTTGATTTAAATCGGTAAAGTCTAGATAAAAGTAACCCTCTTATTGATTTTATCCATTCGGAAAGGGTGTCTAGCTTTACATCCTCTTTCGTTGCCCAATGTCTTGCACATTCCTCACAAGAGTCCATGATAATTTTGACATTTTGGTCCCATGTAAAGGACATACTTTCTCTGTATTTGGGACCCTTTTTTAACAATTCTCTCAACTTGTCGTTCTTGACTATACTAAGGTCACCAGTAATAACGTGTCAACAAGGAGACTAGTTGAAATCTTATGAAGAACATTCGCAAGGAAGTGGATGTAGTGAGGGATTACTTATATCAATACACTGCAAGAATCGTTTGTAATTGTCAATTTTAGATGCAACTGTTGGTGTGTAGCTATAGGAAATACAAGGAGTTTCTTTTCTTTTGAAATATGGTGGGATTTTTTTTTTCTGTGACAGTTTTGTGATTCAAAATTTGACCAAGATTCAATTTATCAATACCTTTGTTTGCAAATCTTACTTTAATGAAAGGACGGTTTGTTTTCTCCTCTGATTTATCTTATTTAACTGCTTGAAACAAACGAAAAGTAGAAATGTCCAAGATGACTCCTTGTTGTCTGTTTTCTGAGGAACGTGTATCGGTATATGTGAGGTCCTTCGTATATTCGTAGATTTCGTGTAACTTCCGTAAAGGAACTGAGTATAATTTGGTACGAATATAATGCAGGCCTAGAGGCTCATTCAAAATTGGAACCAAGTCATCGAAGGAGAAGCTATGTATCTCAGGCCTATTATATTTACGAATGCCATGACTTCGAGGTCTTCTTTGTGGTCTGTTGAATAAGCTAGTCACATTTATCGATTGACAACCTAGACTTGTTAAGCTTCCTAAGCTGCTGATATTATCGTTGCACCCATAGAGCACTGCAGTGTTACGATTTTTTATCCAGAACTCTTCTCTGTTGCGACGGAGACGTGTGCTCAAACTGGGATTGTTTGTGGGGTGATATATTTTCTACAGGATTCTGACTCTCATAGATAAAACAGAATGGTCCGCCTGGTCAAAATGTCGATAAAGGAGTTGACTTCCTTTATTATTTATTTTTGACATATGTCCTGACATTCTGGTCCGGAGCTTACCTTTGGTTTCACTTTGCATTGCAAAAAGGTCAAAACGAACACCTTATTGGTGGAAGTGTTCGATTCTCTAATCAAATGGGAAGGAGAAGAGCAGCAAGCAAAATATTCTCTGAAATGGTCAAATGCAAAGGAGGGGATCTCCAACAACACCAGGTTGCAACACCCACAGCAACCCCCCTCCCCCCCCCCCCCCGCAAAAAATGCAATCACAATACCAAACAAAACACAGACGCTTTACAAGCAAACAATCAAGGAGTATAGAAAAGAAAGTAGATGACACAACTAAGAAAAATATAAGGGGTCGTGAATCAATTCATTGTACTTTGATAAGTATAATAGCTCAGTAAATAGGGCTGCATTGAAGGTTTTCCTACTATATATGCATCAAAGTCAAGGTAAAAAATTGAAAATTATAAAAGAAGGGATAAAGAGTATTATGTTTTGTCAAATGTAAATAAATGTCGATATAATCGAGAATGTGCCGATAGATCATTGTGTAAATTTGAGTCTTATATGTATGATAAATAGGATGTGTCTGTTAAACACTGTTTCTGCTATAATTTTGCAATATCAAAACCTTCAGGTCAATACAAAATCACTAGGTAGAACCTTATATGTATGTGCCGAAGAAAAATGTGAAATATGACGGATTTGGCTTGATACTCAAGGAGATAAAGATTTGGAACTCTTTCGTTTTATAATTATAAAAATATTTAAATTTCTTGTTACAGTGTGGAGCAGTTAAACTCGTTCCCCGTGCCTTGATGTTTGAAGTGTAATAATTACTTCTTTCCAGCTCTGTCGCCTGAAAGAAGCGTTGTTCTGGTTCTTTATCAATTTGACATTACAAATAATATTTTGCTACGGCCGGGTTAGCGCAGTGGTAGCGCGCTCGCTTCTCACCTCTTATGTCCCGGGATCGAATCTCAGATTCGACAAAGGGTCTTATGCGGGAGGGTAGGTGGTCCGCCAACCAGGCCTCTGCAGGGGTTTTTTCCCCGGGTACTCCGGTTTCCTCCTGCTTCTTGGACCCCCTCACGCCAACATCTGAGCCAACGTGAGACATTTTTATAGTTGTGTAACTTGTTTGTTAAACGTTGTAAAATATATAAAGTTAAAAGAAAATTAAAAAAAAACTATTTTATTATTTCCATCTCGGAAATATGTCATTTCATTAAAATAATCTCATTCAATTAAAGAAGGTTAACAGCTGAGAACCATCCCTCCAATGCTATTTTGGCCATCGATTTTATTTCACTCTGCTACTGAATCGACCCTATAGGAAATCTGAAGCCGCGCACTCCCTACAATTGCACAAAATTAAACTTAAAAAAAATACGCTACTGAAATAAACTTTGGTTGTGTCTGAAAATGGCTTTCAAATTCAGTCGGCACATGTCTTTGAATGTCAAAAACAAAGTCACGTTACAAATGTTTTGAATATAACGACATTGTACGACGTCATCAAAAAGCGTCGTACTGACTGTGCTGCATGTGTAAATAGGAATGGCACAAGTGATTTTGATGGCAATGGAGCAAAGGAGGAAATCTCCAACAACACCAGGTTGAAGCACCTACAGCAACACCCCAAAACATCCAATGCAAAAACACAGAGAAGACAAGCACAGGAAGAGTTGCAAAAGGTACAAGGAACGTCAACGCACAACACAGAAACATCAAACACAAAGGACTACACATAAACCAACGAGACCAATAGGCAACCGGTGCCGACTTAGGATGACCATCTGCCACGGAAATAACAGAAGGCGAGGTTATCCTGGATAACGTGCGCACAACCCTCCCACTTTTCCGATTACCCAGAGGTCTCGAAGATTTATTATTGTACAATTGTAGTGTAAAACAAAAACACCGAAACAACAAAGATTTGCAAAATCAAAGCATGATCAGGTACTTCACAATAAAATGCAATTTTCTTGTATTTTCAATTCAGCACTTTATTCTAGTAGACAAATGATTTGAACACTCATTTTTTAAAGTTGGTCATGCAAAGCAAGTGTTACATTACCTGACATTTCTGTGACATCTTGTTGTTTTTGAGCTGAGGCTATGTAAACCATCCTTTCACTATTATTATAACAGAAATCTCTAGCATCCAAAGGAAACATTTCTGTGAGGGAGTATGTCATCTTAAAGAAAGAATCATCTACTCTGGTGTATGCCACTGGCCAATCAATATGAACTGTAAAGAAATAGAAAAAGATGGTGTATTTTTAAGATGCACGAGTGCATTGTCATCCAAGTCTTCTACTTTGATTCTTTGGTGAACCGTCCGGGGTGAGTGTCACTATACTTAACGGCGATGTGATCAGGGTACACTCGCTGGAAAGCTCCATTTGTTTTGTTAGAAATAATAAAATCAACCCTCAACAAAGATCATGATAATCTTTAAAGTAGTGTTCGAAAATCACGTTTTCTGCCAACACAAAAAATTGGGTTAACATTATTAAGATAAACAAAATCGCACTACTTGACAAGCTGACTTGTTTTGAAAGTTTTGAAAAATGTGAAGGGGAAGAACAGGGCAAATAAAATTTTAACAGGAAAGTATTGGTTTCTTAAATAAAGCAAGCCTGAAATGAGCTTTCAGAAAAAAAAAGCCTGAAATGGAGATCTTGCTTCATGACCTATATACATGTACATGTATTCGGCATCTAAAACGTACCACTGGCGAAGACTTACTATCCAAAACATGTGTCTGGTGCATTGAGATTTTCTTCAGAAAGGACTTCCTTATTATTATAGAGGACGGATGAATACAAAGCTCTATCTAAAAAATGAAGGATAATAAAAGAAAACGTGGATAGATTGGCTTACTATTTTTTTCCTTTTAGTGTTAATAAGTTTTAAACTCCTGAGAACATGGAAGTTATACAAATAATTGATACGTTTATGCTTCTTTTCTGCGTTGCAGACAAAACATAATGCAACTTTTGTTATGTCATAATTAAGCAATTTTTAGGATATGCAGGAAGGAGAATGAAGGTATCCTTTCCTACGAGAACATAATCCAATCAGGGAATAAGCTGTGAATAATTAACCATTATCTCTTGTTAAGAATCAATAGGATTCTTTTAAAGCATCGACTTAATTTTTAAAATTGAAAAGTGTCTCATAAAACAACAATGCGAGGCAAAAAAATTATGACGGAGTTTCGTTAAAGGTAACATGCGCTTTCACTTTATGGACGTCAAGCATTAATGTACTAAGTGGTATTAAGTCAACATGCATGGAAGACATAGATTGTAATAATATCGACATGGACATTTTTTATCATTAACATAAACTAGGAATATTGAATAAATGATAAATTTGTTTATAATAAATTTCTAAGAGGGAATTAAAATCCTCTCGATACCATATTTTTAGATTACTTACTTAAACTATAACGCAAACCTTAAAGCGTTTCTATTAAAAACATAAAGATCAGACGAGTAAAATGTCTAAGGAAGAGAATAAAAGAGGCATCATGTTGAGGCCTGTCCAGAGCGATTCGAAACATAATCAGAGGGGATATATCACAAAGAAGACACTATTGAAGTTAAAACATCGCAACACACACTCAAAAGTTTGCAAAATTTAAGAAATCGGCGCAAGGAATTACACTAAGAACATTCGAAAAATATAAAAGCAGATGAAAATACTGACATGAAACAAGTCAATACGATCATTCAAAATTGCTTTCTACAATGCATATCGCAGCATTTTCTCAAGGCTCAAAAGCCGCAAAACCCACATGAATAATATTTGTGAAAAATAGCACTAACATTTATATGGAGTGGACTAAACTGAAAAGTGATTAAATCCGCCGTCATTTGAATAAAAGAAATATGGTAGATAAATATATAAAATTTTAAAACAATTCGCGCTTTTATAAGGATAAAAATTTGGACGTTATTCCGATGTTATCGAGAAGGAAACGTAATCTCAACCATTCTTTTTCAAAATTGCATGAAATATTAAATACCAAATATCATGTTATGACGCCTGGCACATAGTTGGCACCTACAATCTTTATCGGTGTATTTTCTTATAGGTATTGGGAAATATCCATCCACAATAAATCTGAATGACAGTAAAATGCCTCTAAATGTTTATTGACAATTTTCGGTTTTATTTTGTATTATGCTAAGAACAGTTCTTCTCATCTTTGATATGTTTAGGCACATGACATTTCATTTAAAGCGAAATCATGCTGAAAAGAGAAGAGTCTTATAGTCTGCTATTTCTTAAAGGCCCTGTGTGTAATTATAAGTGCAATGCATTTGTGACAATTTGAAAAGTCAAAATCAGATCATTTTCAATCAACTTACAATAAGTATAATACGTTGTAATTCGATCTTTCAATAATCTCGTGTGATCAAGAATTCAGTGCTAGCACAACTTTAAGAAGATTCATATTTCAAGGTACCCTAGCGATTTTTATTTCTATGGATAGAAAAAATAAACTCTCAAGGATGTAAGACAGTCAACAACAACAACCAGAAAAAAACTATGTTAGAAAATTTGGGAAAAAAGTGAAAAATGAAATTGCGCCCAAAAGTTTCAATTTTATAGAATACAAAATTGAAACACAAAAGTATCAAACTCACTGGTATAGTATCTCCATCCATTCCTTATTTCTCCATCGCCTTGTGACGTATATTTCACATCATGTAATAAGCAGGAGTCATCACCATCATGGTACGAGAACGTCCGGCACCCCGAGTAAAGACTGCATAATTGTGTGCATTTTGATAGAGAGAGCACGCTACTCAACATTTCGGTATAATTGCTGAAGAAAATATTGTTTAAAGCCTCCTCGTTCGTAAAATATAGCTCCCTATCTGAACACATGGAATTCATAATAAGTATCAAAAGGCACGTATTACGAAGCCATGGTACGCCATCCATTCTTTTATCTTTTCGTTGAAATTCTGATAATTTATAGTACCTATTGAAAGTAAGTGCGAATTTCAGTGTAAACAAGCACAAATCATTATTGCATTAGAATAAGTAAAATGTCACTACTAGTTAGTTAAAGAAGATCCTGACGATAATCTCAATAGCACTCACAACAGAGCACCAATATGAGCAAACTGTCGTTTTATATTACCTGTATTTTGCGCATGATTGAGTAAACATGTATAAGTTCCACCCATCTGTTATTTAACTATATGGAAGTGTTCCGAACGAAACGTAATCTTAGAGACAACCATGACAGAAAATAATGATCATGTATTTTTCGCTCAACCGAATGCACAACCGTGAAATTTGGATTGATCTACATCATGTAAATCGATCACTGAATAGCTCGGAGGATTAAAACTAAGAACGGAACCGGGTATAATTTATCTTATTTTTTCGTAGATGTCTATGCCTATTGATCATGTATTGTGTTGGTTCTAATTTTGAACATCAATAAAACAAACTCTTACTTCCCCAAGGAAGATTACTTTGGCCATATTCTGATTTAGATTTTGTTTTTGACTATAATTACTCGATCACTTCTGCTGAAGGCAATATCTTTTATGTAAACATTTCGTCCATGAAAAAATCATTTTCGTTCCTCCAGATTTCTGATAAATAGTGGATAGACCTACCATCTGATTGACTCTCGAGATCGCATCCATACCTTTATTGCTTTATTCATTGGATATAGATTTCTTCTACAATCATGACAATCGGAAATAAGTTTTTTTTTCTGTTCTGTATCATAGTCTGTTATTTGAGCTGCAAAAAGTGCGCATCTTATTTTATGGCTACCATTTAATATTGAAATCAATACTTCAAAACTTAATCAGCTCGGAAATACAGGGTGGAATCTACGAAGTGAGAGAACAAAATACGACCATTGAAATTGTTTTAATCAAGATATGATATATAGGAATTTACATTTAAGTACATGCCATAAATGTTATTCAATGCAAAAGCATTGATTGAAATATTGCAGCTTTTTATCAGTCGGCATGGAAGTGTAGTGTTTATTGAATCATGCATATACACTTTTAGATTTCTGTTATCAATTATCATTTGTAAGCACCTCTTTTTTATATCTCCATTTCTAATTATTTTTGTATTGTCGTTCAGATACAATCGAACGATATCATTTTATGTAGGTGTAGAATTTGATCTCCTCTGTATATATTCTATCTATTCAGTAGAAGAACTCGAACACTGGGGTTGATTTGATTTTTACTTTATAAAATTTATTTTTAAATAGGTGTCGCATTTTCTAAAGAAGTTCTACGGCATTTTCTTAAGGCGTTCTAAGGTAACTTACATTTTGACTGTGATGCCAGCGTAAAAAATGTTTGAATTGACCAAAATGTCATTTTGACTGTGATGCCAGCGTAAAAAATGTTTGAATTGACCAAAATGTCATTTTGCATCCTATCTAAACGATGGGATGTGCTAATTGCAACTTTGCAAGTCTGAAACAATATCTTACAATGAGCCTAAAGCATGTACTATAATGTTAAACGTCTTCAAATTCAATAGCATTATTAAAGAACAGATAAATTTGCAGCATGGACCAGATTTACACGTTTCGGGCACTTAAATGTAAAACGTCTTCAAATTCAATAGCATCATTTAAGAGCAGATAAATTTACAGAATGGACCAGACATGCACGTTTCGGGTATTTAACCCTCGTCAGTGATCCTCAATCTAAACAATGTGATATTGCCAAAGAGTGTGAAAATTATTATGTACAAAAATTTACCGACAGATGTAGCAGGATGGGTGGGATATGATGCTACAGGTCATCGTTAGTGATACTCAATCTGAACAACGTAATATGGCCATAGAGTGTGAAAATTATGTCCAAAAATGTACCGAAAGACATAGTAGGATCGGTGTGATTTGATGCTACAAGACCCATTTTTCAGAAACTTTTAGAAAATTTTGATAGCAGAAATTTGCAAATTATCGTCAGGATCTTCTTTAACTCAATTGAAGAAACGAACTTGGCTACATGTGCCCTCGGGGACTCCTGGTCCACCAGCAGTGACACTCACCAAGTGGTACAAATGTTAAACGTCTTCAAATTCAATAGCATCATTCAAGAAGATAAAGTTTTATGTTAATGGTTTGTGAAACGTTAGGCCACGGCAAGTTTTTCCTTTGTTAAGCGTCAGTGGGAATGTAGGTTTTCAGGGTATTGTATGCAAAAACACAAACAGTCCAGTTCCATTTTTCCATCACTTTTCCTCTTTCTTTAAGACAGAAGTGTAGTGTCAACATGAAATATTTGTGAATTGTAAATCAAAAATATTTCAGAAATATTTTATATTGATAGTAGTCTCAACCATTATTTCCATTGGGTATTTAGTCTTACGAAGGTTAGGTAATCTGTAAATGAACTAAAATGACACAAAAGTGTCATATTGTGCCACTTCCTTTGCTTCCCTACCCTAAATATCTCTTTCTTTAGATACCCTTGCCTTTTAAAAAACCGGATGCTCAATCTTTTTTAACACATCTTCAATTTACTCAAGCACAAGTAGAACTTTTTTCGTTCAACGTTTGTGTATCTATGGTCCATGCATCAATCTGTTTTGTTTCACCGTGCAATACCAATGTGCAGTGAGAAAATGTTTAATTTGTTAATTGTTCAATAATCTGAACTATGAGTCTATACGATTAAGAGGAAGGTACGTAATTCGGATAACGTTCTACATAATTTGCTTTGAAATAATACGAAAGTCACCCAACTCTATACCTTCTTGAAAAAATTTCAAACCAATTTATTATAGACCAGACACGTGTTTCGGATATTAAATCATCATTAGTGATGCTTCTAGCAAAAGTGATTTTCAGGAGCCGCCAAAATTCATTCCAGTAGCGCCCTCTCGTTTTAGTTTTTGAATTTAAATCTGTATGTTTACTTTACAGAAAGTGCGCGGCTCCAAATTACCTGTAGTGTCTATTCAGTAGCATATCCAAATAAAATCTATGTTCAAAATAGCATTAGAGGGGTAGTGCTAAGATGTTAGCCTCCTTTGATTTCGGTGATGTTTTTGGATGAAATGACAAGTTTCCGAAATAGCAATAAAATATCTATGATGTCAAATTGATAGGCTTCTATCATGCGACAGAGCTCAACTAAATAATACACACAAAGAGCTCGAGTCCAGCGTTTTCTCTTGTTGCACATTTAAATATGTGTTTCAAGTTTTACTGTTATATTTGCTTTGTTTTGTTTTTCAGTATGTTTTTGGGGAGGTTTGTTAGTGTCAATCTCTTTCTTTCTGACTGTATGTTTATATTTAATAGTTTTTGCGTAGCGTCTGTATTGGTTGGTATTCCATTTGTGGGTCCAATATACACGTGAATGTATTGGACTTTACCTTTGGAACTTGCTGATAATCATGTTCTTCTCAAGATTAATACATTTATAATGAATCTATTCAATTATTCATGACCGTAGTTTTCAAAGAAAAACAATACACGTTCAATTCTAGTTTCTTCAAAATAAGCATGGAATCTAGGAAATGAAGATCCATATCAGAGCCGGTCGGCAGTGAATGTACTTCATATTTTCAATATCCAGATTCAAATTCCTAGTGATTTACAAAAGAAAGCATACAATTCATCACAGAGTAATGCCATTATTTTTTCATTTCGATGTAATTTCAAGTCATAATCTCAGACGTTGTATGGTCTTATCAGAACCTACTGCCTATAAAAGGAAAACGATAAATACACGTAGGTTATGTAAGGGTAAAACCCAGATATTGATTAATTTTAAAGTAGATATTGATTGCCCAAATGTATTAATTGTCACATCTAGAGAGTTTGGATTTTTAAAAACATATTCCGTGGGATTTTATGAGAAAAAAATCAGTTTTTGTCTCAGAGAGGGAATCAAGTACAACACTATAGTTCCAAAGAAATGTAGAACAAGTGGTGCACAGTATCGAAACACATATATGTAAGTGTTATGTACATCAAAACAGGAAATGTAAGAGATATCGAGCACGTCGAAAGGAGACAGTCTCAAGAAAATGTCTGACAGAAATTCTCTCGGACTGGCTATAGTTTGAGGTACTTTTCATTGTCTGATCTTACAAAAACTACTGAAATGTCTGACAAGAGAGAAACAGATTTCGATATCTCTTAATATATGTTCCTCCATTAAGTCCAACCACCACTGATTTAATCAAGCGGAAGAGCGAATAAGATGATAAAGTTAGCCTGTAAAACTAATACCAGTAGAGTATGATTTCAAAAACGAATCTTGAAATGAAAATGTTTGTCTAAAACGCGTGAGTCCAAGGTTTATAAATACATGATTCAAAGTTTTGTACATGCACATGTCATCAATACTTAGTATGATCTAATTCTAATTCAAGATAAAAGAAAATTAACCATATTGACTAGTCTTTTTAAGTTCCAACTTCAAAGTTGACATGAATTCTACAACATCTTCCTTCCTGTTTGAGTTTCGCCGTACAGATTTGATTCATTCAGTCACGACAAGAAATTCAATGACCTTTTCAAACACAATGCATCAAATGGTACAACACATACTTTATAGAGATCGAATTTTTACTTCAATGCAATACTTTCTTTCTGATCAACAATTCAACAACAAAAAAGTAAACAATCTGACAGGAGGTACCTTATTTACAATTCTTTCTCTTTTCAATACTTCGCAATCGATGCATCCGTCGTAACATCATACATACTTCTTGAGACAATTTGTACTTAATACTTAGCTTTGTTTTGGCCCCCAACATCATATTATAATGCTAAATATTTCGGAAACGTGTCATTTCATCCAAAAATGATATCGAAATTAAAGGACGTAATAACAACGTGAGCACCATCCCTCCAATGCTATTTTGGGGGTCATCGATTTTATCTAACGTTACTATTCTACTTTATTAAATGATCAGGAATTATTGCCGATTTTTCTTATCTGATTGATGGAGACGCTGTTTTATGGAGTGTACCTCAGAGTGAGTTGACCGCTAACGCTCAAAAGCGGTCTATTCGGGATTAGCGCGTGCGGGACCAGCGCGTGCGTTGATTTTTGTAGTGTTAGATCTTTGACTTCGCGTATCATTACAATGCAAATGTTAATAAAATCCCGATAATTTAATAAAGCAGTTATTGACTTTTGATTTCGGTCTACTCGTGACTATACAGACCTGGTCAGGCATTGGTTAACCTCGGCCTCCGGCCTCGGTCAACCAATACCTGACCAGGTCTTTATAGTCACGAATAGACCTCATCAAAAATAAATAATTGTATAGAATTGATCCTACGGGAAATTTGGAGCCGCACATTCTCTGCAAAGTAATTGCACAAATTTTAATTTTAAAAAAATAATAAAACCAGAGGCGCTACTGAGGTGAATTTTGGCTTTGTCTGAAAATGACTTCGACTGGAAGCATCACTGATGGGGATTTTTATATAAATTTGAAACACGTGTCTGGTGCATTAAAATTGGTTTAAAATTTTCTACAAGGAGGTATGAAGAGTTGGAAGGCTTTCGTATTATTAGTAATGTATTTAGTTCCTAAATTTTAAAGAATCATGGTGGACCGTTTTATATCCGTATAGTGTTACCCTTTAATAAATACTAATACAAATGTATATGTTGAAACTAAATTAATATACCTCCATTAATAAGTATGGATCCATCTAAACCTTTGTTCTTTTTTCTTTCAAGAAAATAAAAAAAATTGGTTCACTGCTTTATACATTTCAAGATGAACCTTCTATTAAATAATGTTTATAAATAATTTACATATGGTAACTTTCCTTGCTAGATCAATTCTTATAATTTTTTTCATTTTTCCATTATGTCAATTTTGAATGAAAAAAAAATTAAAATAAAACGTGTTTGTGAAACACGAATGCCCCCGTCGGCATCTTTGTCAGTAAAAATTGTATAATGGTCAAACTCCAAGGTCAAGGTCGCAATGTCAAATATTTTGGTATCCATAGAGAGGTCTTGTCACAATGAATACACATGTGAAATATCAAAGCACTATCCCTTACCAATCAAACGTTATGGCCAAGGTTAAAGTTTTCAAAGTAGTGCAAACTCCAAGGTAAAGGTCACAAGGTCAAAACCTTTGGTATCTATGGATGATCCTGTCTCAAGGAATACTCATGTGAAATATCAAAGCCCTATCCCTTACCACTCAAAAGTTATGGTCAATGTTATTTTTTTCGGACAAATTAACAGACAAACAGATAAAGTTCAGACAAACAGACATGACAAAAACTATATGCCCCCGAATCTTCGATTACGGGGGCATAATAAAAACACCCAGATATAATATAATAATAATTTATCTATTCCTATTGTAGACATTCGGTGGCATAGCTACCATGTATGCTTAATAGTTCTAATCTATCACGACTTTGCGACTGAGACAAGGGAATCTCATCTGAGTGTAAAAGATTTGCAATCCACGTCGAGGCTTGCCGAGTCGTGGACGCAGCAAATCTTTTGCACGAGGATGAGATTGTACGATACAGTGCATACACGTTTTTATTTCCAAAAATTCTACTTAAATTTCACTTTTATGTACTTTTCTCTGAGTTTGACACAATGTTGTAGAATGTGGCTAAGCTACGCCACTGCCAATATTTAGTCGATCGTCATGCATTTTAAATAAAGATCAGAGAAGATATTTTTCTGGAAATGTTAATGTTGAAGTACCTGGATATTTATTTAAGGTAAGCATTTATAGTTTTAATAGAAAACTTAAGCAAAAATAATTCAGAGGGACTGTCTGAATAGAACAATTTATACGGTCAACTATCGAGTCATGACTGTCATAGGAATTTAAGCCATCTCGCAGAAATAATGAAATAAAATAAAATAAAATTAAATTGAATCGAAGAAAACAAAATAAAATGAAATGAAATATAATAGAAGAAAAGGAACAGAATAACATAAATAAACGATGAGTGAGAAATAAGAAGAAATAAATGAAAAGATGAAGTCAGTATACACGGTAAATGTATAAAAGAAATTTCATAAATAATCTTGAAATGAGTAAAGATCCTATAAAATATACCCGACTGATAAATAAATAAATAAATAAATAAATAAATAAATAAATAAATAAATAAATTAGTTTCAAATATGTATTATTTAAATTAATATATAAGAAAATAAAGAAAAAGCGAAGAAAAATTGAAGTGGAGATAACTGTGTAAAATAAGTGGGTCATCCACAAGATGGCGCTAGCCTCGATTGTAAATTGTCAACAGAAGACGCCATCTTGGGAAGACGCGCAACTTCTTCGGGACCAGGAAAGAAACTTTCATTTATGGAGAATTTTAGAGAGGTTCACCTAAAACGGTGATTGAGAGCAGAAAGAGAATGAGTCAGTATATTCAGGTCGCCGAAGAAGAGGGGGATGAACCCATGGAGGTTCCGAGTGAGGACGATGGAACTCTGCTCCTTTCGACCCTCTCAGCGCAGTTCCCAGGTGCCTGTGGTTTGAAATATCGCAACCCCGATACTGGTTCTATGCGGGGAATTAGGCTTGCAGACGGTCGTCTTTACCCTCCGGACACCGAATGGTCAAACAGGATTTATGTAGCTGTCTTTCCGAAATGTAAGTTGGGGGATTTCCAACTCGCTTCCGAACTGTCATCAAGTTTTTCCCAGAGCAGACGCTCAATGTTTATGACAGAAAACAAGCTTTGTTTATCTAATTTTCAATGAAATCATTATGTTATTTTGATTCTATGAACATTTTTCTTTTACTATATGTCAGGTTTTTGGGGTGATTCTATTTTGAAATGCAGAAATAATCGTGTGAAATTTGGTCTATTTTATGCATTTTGTATTTGACAGTTATGGGCAGATAACTCTAAAAAAAATATTAACTCTTAGTCTTAAATGTTTTGAGTATAATTAAAATGGTTTCATTTACAGTGAAGAAATAATTATCAATTTTCTATAAAAAAAAAGCAGAGAAAATTGAATAATTTTTTTTTCCATAAAAATGAAAAGATTGTAAATAGGTTAATATGAATCTAGACAATGCCTATGAGGGAGCATAGCATGTTTCAAAGTTATTGTCTTACTTTTGAAGCACCTGTTTGTCTGATCAACAACCAATTTATTTATCTAACAATTTATTCAAGTTCTGTTGATTCTGAATTCGTAATTCGTTTATTAGTATACCTAAAATAATTATCCTAAATAGAAAAAGATATTCCTTTGGATTACCATATGATTATGAACATCAGACTTCTTGTGCAAAGTCACACATACTGTAACGTCATACTTGACATCATGACCTTTTGAGCATTGACATCATTACGTCATTATTTACTTTTTGCAAGATGGCTAGAGTAACGTCGGTTTAGTAAATTTTATTCAGCTGTGTCAGACATCGCGAAAGTTTTTACAACTTCCCAGACATTTTAAAAATTTTTGTAGAAATTCAAACATGTTTATTAAGAAAAAATTGAAATATTTTACCAGACTGATCGAAGCAAATTTTACCAGATTTGTCTGGTATGTCTGGTGACTTTCGGATTGTCTGCTGTGTATGACAAAGAAACTCAAAGGAAATTAGAATTGGATAAGTACTGAATCAGACTTACTGATCAATTTACTGATGTCAAACTAAACTTTATTCATCATTCATCGTGGTAAGAATTTCTGCTTGGCCACTGTGGTTTCCAGTGGAAGTGGCGGAAAGAATACAGAAAGAAAGTGGCTTTCAGTATAGGAAGTTTCTGAAAGTTTAGTATCTTTCAAAAGTCGATGTAAAGTAGGAACTTGCATACGTGTATAGACTTTCCTATCTATAGGGTCGCTTTGCGAACTGGTTGGGAGTTACCCTCCCTAATATTTCTTGAAAGAAATGTGTATGTATGTGTCACTGTATATTCTAATACAATAACCATGCATACATGTACATGCCAGATGTCCCAGCAGGACAGATATGTCCCGGAAAATCACACCTTAAAAATCTTTCCCGCCGGGACACGAAAATTCCCGTAAAATTAAGATTTGTCCCAAAATGTCCCGTATTTCAGTGCAAAGTCATTTTTAGCTCGACTGCACTTTAGTGCAAAAGAGCTATTGCAATACCCCCGGCGTCCGCGTCGGCGTCGTCCGAACTAGATGATAAGGTAAATGTTAAGATTACACATTTACCTTTCCTATATTCATATTCTGTTGTTTTTAGCTCACCTGAGCCATAGGCTCAAGTGAGCTATTGTCATAGTGTTGCGTCCGTCGTCCGTCGTCGTCGTCGTCGTCGTCGTCGTCCGTCGTCGTCGTCCGTCGTCGTCGTAAACTTTTCACATTTTAAACTTCTTCTCCAGAACGGCTGAAGGGATTTTCATGAAACTTGGTAGGTATGAAGTACTCATGGTCCCCTACAAGTGTTGTTGTTTTTCGTCTGGATCTGTCAACAGGTGGCGCCACCACAGCTAAAAGTAGGTCACGGGGGGTACCCTCCTTTGACAAACTTCTTCTTCAGAACCGAAGCATGTATCGACAAACCGAAAGCATCAGGATGATCTAGAGAGATGTCTTAAGAAGTGTTGTTATTTTTGGTTCCACTTCAAAGTCAAATTTTTGACGCGTTTTTGACGTCTTTTCGGACTTAGTCAGAAATGCACATTTTTGCACTATTTCTTTAAATAACTCAATAAGTGTATGATTTTACACACTCATTTACTACATATTTATCATATTTAACTTACTTAATGCTTTGATATGTATTTTATGCTTAAAATTTATTTTTTTTGATTTTTTATGAATTTTTTTCTTATGTAAAAAGGAAGGGGGGGGGGGGGTTGATTTTCATACATTTTCTGTTTCTTTTCTATAGCCACTCTTCAGATTGTCATGACAATTTGTAGGTATGAGGTTCTCATGCATGGTACCCTACAAGTGAAAGAATTTTGTCAAGATATCCACTTTTGGATTTTTGAGGAATATTTTTTAAGATTGTACATTGGTATAATGTATGTTTTCCATGCCAAATGGACCCATGGGGAGTAGCTTCAAACCCCGGCGGGACCCCAACAATTTTTTTTCCCTTTTTCAGTTTTTTTTCTCTTTTTATTTTTATATTTATCGCTAGAAATGAAACTGTGAAAGAATTTTGTCAAAATATCAACTTTTAGATTTTTAATGATTTTTTAAATAAGACAAGCTATAGCTAGTTTGGCTTTGTGTACTTAATTTCATACTTTGAATTAACTTGGCCACATACGCTGTCAAATATACTCTGAATTTATTTTTAAGATGTTGACTTTTTGTGTCGCCTGCGAAGCACAGCGACACTTAGGGATCACTTTGTCCGTTGTTCGTCTGTCCGTCCATCCGTCCCTCCGTCTGTCTGTCACACTTGGGTGTCACACCCCATAACTTTTGATTGGTAAGTGATAGGGCTTTGATATTTCACATGTGTATTCCTTGTGACAAGACCTTTATACACATATCATAATTTTTGACCTTGTGACCTTGACCTAGATATTTGACCTACTTTTCTAAAAATCTAATATTGGCTATATCTCTTGATTGATTAGTGATAGGACTTTGATATTTCACATGTGTATTCCTTGTGATTAGACCTTTCTACACATAAAATGTTTGACCTTGTGACCACGATCTAGATACTTGACCTACTTTTCTAAAAATCTAATATTGGCTATATCTCTTGATTGGCAAGTGATATTGCTTTGATATTTCACATGTGTAATCTTTGTGACAAGACCTTTCTATGCAAACCATAATTTTTGACCTCGTGACCTTGACCTAGATATTTGACCTACTTTTCAAAAAATCTAAGATTGGCTATATCTTTTGATTGGTAAGTGATAGGGCTTTGATATTTCACATGTGTATTTCTTGTGACAAGCCCTTTTTTCACATACTATATTTTTTAACCTTATGACCTTGACCTAGATATTTGACCTACTTTTTAAAAAAACCAAGATTGGCTATATCTATTGATTGGCAAGTGATAGGGCTTTGATATTTCTCTTGTGTATTCCTTTTGACAATACCTTTCTACACATACCATAATTTTGACCTCATGACCTTGACCTAGATATTTGACCTACTTTTCAAAAAAATTAAGATTTGCTATATCTTTTGATTGGTAAGTGATAGAGCTTTGATATTTCATATGTGTATTCCTTCTTGTGACAAGGCCTTTCTACACATATCATAACTTTTGACCTCATGACCAAGACCTAGATATTTGACCTACTTTTCAAAAAATCTTAGATTGGCTATTTCTTTTGATTGCTGAGTGATAGGCTTTGATATTTCACATGTGCATTCCATGTGACAAGACCTTTCTTCACATACCATCATTTTTAGCTCACCTCGACGAAGTTGAGTGAGCTTATGCTATAACCCCACGCGTCCGCGTCCGGTTAAGAAGTTTGGGGTAGCTCAGTATCTGACAAAGTACTGATGCTACAGTAACCAAACTGGCACAAGTGATTCATCTTTGGATGCTGAGGTGAACCCATGCATCGTATGCAGCATCTGACGTACATTTTCCGCTTGAGTGACTTGGTTAAGAAGTTTGGGTAGCTCAGTATCTGACAAAGTACTGATGCTACAGTAACCAAACTTGCACAAGTGATTCATCTTTGGATGCTGAGGTGAACCCATGCATCGGATGCAGCATCTGACCTACATTTTCCGCTTGAGTGATTTGGATAAGAAGTTTTGGGTAGCTCAGTATCTGACAAAGTACTAATGCTACAGTAACCAGACTTGCACAAGTGATTCATCTTTGGATGCCGAGATGGACCCATGCATCGGATGCAGCATCTGACCTACTTTTTCCATTTGAGTGATTTCGCTTTTAAAAGCCAATATTGAGCAGAGTATAAGTGCTACATGTACCAAACTTGCATATTGGATGTATCTTTGATCAAACTTTCATAAAATGACCTTGACCTACTTTTTCCGCTTGAGTGATTTTGCCTTTAAAAGCCAATATTGAGCAAAGTATAAGTGCTAGATGTTCCAAACTTGCATATTAGATGTATCTTTGATCAAACTTTCATAAAATGACCTTGACCTACTTTTTCTGCTTGAGTGATTTTGCCTTTAAAAGCCAATATTGATCAAAGTATAAGTGATACATATACCAAACTTGCATATTGGATGTATCTTTGATCAATCTTTCATAAAATGACATTGACCTACTTTTTCCGCTTGAGTGATTTTGCTCTATAAAGCCAATATTGAGCAAAGTATAACTGCTACATGTACCAAACTTGCATATTGGATGTATCTTTGATCAAGTTTTCATAAAATGACCTTGACCTACTTTTTCTGCTTGAGTGGTTTTGCCTTTAAAAGCCAATATACATGTACTTGATTATTTTCTCTGTCTTATTTCTGTATCTATGGTAAACATAGCCGCCATATATCTTGTGTTACAGATTTGATTGGTTCAATACCTCCTTGCCCCTTTAGTAGGGGTAACTACAGGAAATAAAAAGGTGCACACTAAAAATTTTGACTGACTTGAAATGCCTGGAAGTCTGTAAAATTGGTCTTTTTTGATTGCGAATCTTTTGCACGCATAAAAATGTAAAGAAAAAGGGGGGGGGGGTGTCATGCATGTCCTTTTTTCGCAAATTTCACTTTTTTTAACGAAAATGTTCTGAATTTTGCATATTTTCAAACCTATCTGTAGATTGCATAAAAGACAAGATCAAGTTCGAAGTTAAATTTATCACGACTATTGATTCAATATGCTAAAAATACATTTCCAAGGGCCGCATTTCAGCATATTTACCGAAAATAATTTGTCCAAGTGGCTTCACTGGGTCATGAGGTTTGATACACCGTACACTGCTGTTTGGAAAATAAATTGGCTCAATTTCTGCACAACTCACTTGAATTAATATTGTCCGCTAACAACTTGTCTGTGTTAATTGGATTAACACGATTTTGACTGTACGTTACATGTATTAATATGGATTCTCTGTAAAAACCTAAAACAGCTGGCCACGGCATGTCATGGATTTTGATGAAACTTTCTGTAATTATCATACTTAATGTAAAAACAATGAAAACAAACCATATTGTAATATTTGAACAACTGTTGCCATGGTAACGGGGTCAATCTATTTGACAACCCCATAAATATGAGAGATAAGACATATTGTGGCATTCTGTTGCCATGGAAACCATGGTCAAACTTTACTTTATGAACACAAAAACTTTTCTTAGTAAGTTTAACTCTGACAAGAATAACTTTTTCGGGGGAGGGGGTTATCAGGTAGTTGTTGATATTCAGTCAGATTATGTGAAAATTTAGCAAAAAAATGGTCTAATTTAAGGGTCATTTTTGGGCTGTTTTTGATTATTTTGAAGGTTGAAAACCATTATTCGGTGAATGTTATGGGTATTTAACATCACCTTGCCAAAATATATGTCTTTAGCTGGAAAAAATCAAGAAATAAAATCTATGGTGAAACTTACCATTTTGTCATGAATGCCAATCAAAATCCGTTGCTATAGCAACTTGGAATCCATATTACCATATACCGCATATTTAAAAACATTGTTTTTCCTCATGTTTGAGTCCTATGATTATCAAATAGCATACCAGTATACGAATTATATTTATCATTACCAACTGACCTTCAAATCATTTCAAGGTCATCTGTCCAATCTCAAGGTCATTTCTAAATTTAGACTAAAATTAAAGCAAAAATCAGGATTTCCAATTAATTTAAATTGATTTCTCTAACTTATTTCATTAGATACTTTGATTTTAAATATTTACAGTTGAACAACCGATCAAAAGAAGTAGAATTCATCACAATTTTGTTAAATTGTATTTCACTTCTATGTATGACATACTTTCAAAAGAGCATAAAATTGCGATTCTCTAAAATTTTCTCGTAAAATATGTGACATTTTTTGGGGTCTTCATTGGACTCTGATAAATGTGACACTCATCCCAACAAATAATACATTTATCATACTTTAACCGATAATTGATTGTTTGCCAAGGTTCCATACTGTTTACTGTTAATCATGTCTCTTTTTATTGAAAAAAACACAAAATTTGGCCTGAAAATAGCATATATTTTTAAATGACCTTGAAAATTTAGCAAATGACCTTGACATTTCCTCAAGGTCATGATAGCATCAAATGGTCTTTATTACATCTACATACCAAGTTTTGTATCAATAGCAGGCATACATCTGTAGAAATTAGCTTTTTACTTATGACAGGTATTTACACCTTCGTACCAAATGTTGCCATGGTAACCTATTTCAAAGGCATGTAAACAGAAAAATCTCACTTCTAGATAAATTTCCTTCGATTCCCATGAAGTCCTAGGATAATACTCTTCAGGAAATAGTCAACTGTATTTCAAATCTTGTGCAATTGCATTATTACTCTTGTCAAAAGTAAGTAAAATATAGGTAAAATGAGGCCTAAATTGGCCAAAAATGGCTCATTTTTAATGAGCAATTTTTCTTGAAATTGAAGCAAATTTACATGACACACAGAAAGAAGGAGCATCGAACAATCAAATTGTATCAACTTAAGAGGATTTAAATAATCTTTTCGGAAAATTACATATACATTCAACATTTGTTTCCATGGTAACGGGATGCATAAAAATGCCTTGTTTAAAGGTGTTTTTATACAAAACCTTGGTTACCATGGCAACGGAACGTCGGAGAAAAAATTGGAAGGTCAATTCGTTCCGAGGACATCATATTTACTTTATACACAAAAAATATCCAAAATCTGAGACATGTCGTGGCCAAACATGTCTGATTTTTTAGGTTTTTACATAGAATCCATATTAAGATGAAATCAGTACTATTCAAAAGCTCTCATTCATAGATTTCTGTATAATTTAATATGAATAAAGGCAAAACCGAAAAGTCTTTGTTTTTTATGCTTCCGGAATCAAAGATACGGGGGCATATAGTTTTTGGCCTGTCCGTCTGTCTGTTTGTCCGAAAAACTTTACATTGGGCATAACTTTTGAATGGAAGGTGATAGAGCTTTCATATTTCACATGTGTATTCCTTGTGACAATACCTTTCCATTGATACCAAAATTTTTGACCTCGTGACCTTGACCTTTGACCTACTTTTCAAAAAACTTTAACATTGGGCATAACTTTTGAATGGTTAGTGATAGGGCTTTCATATTGTACATGTGTATTCTTTGTGACAAGATCTTTCCATTGATACCAACATTACTCTGACCCTGACCTCTCACATACTTAACAGAAAATGGTGTTTATACCAACAAAGATGCCACTGCGGGGCATTCGTGTTTCACAAACACAGGCTTTATTATTTTCTGGCATACTAGCTATTAATAATGAAAGGTTTGGTGTTCAATTTTAAATAAACTTAATTTATGAAATCATTTCATTGTTTTATTCTGTTTCTGTTGCACATTAATGTGGAATTTTACAAAATGATTTTATTTTTGATGTTGCAAACTATACTAGCTGGGCATATGACTTTGGATCGCATAATCCATCTTTTCAAATCAGTAAAAAAGTTGTTGTTTTGAAATGTGACTATTTTCTCTTGTTTGTACTTTTAAAGGTTGTTTGAAAAAAAAACTTGTCTGCATCCGGCAAAAATCTTGTTAGAAAGGTTGTGGGCTAAAATCCTGGTAGTGGCACTATCAGTATTCAATGTCAGTATGTCAATTAGAGCGTGCATGGGTATCAGGTGAGCGTTGTGCCCCCTGGGGCTCTTGTTTTTTGTTGCAAATGTTTAATTATACATCATTTAATATATCCAGATGAGGATATAGCCCCTGGGGTTGGGATTTTTAAAATTATTTCAAATGATAACATGGATAAGGCAAATGTTGAGATGATAAGGTAAATGTTAAGATAGCAATAAAGTCTTTAAAAGCCAATATTGAGCAAAGTATAAGTGCTACATGTACCAAACTTACATATTTGATGTATCTTTGATCAAACTTTCAAAAAATGACCTTGACATACTTTTTTCCGCTTGAATGATTTTACCTTTAAACATGTTAAAAGCCAATATTGAGCAAAGTATAAGTGCTACATGTACCAAACTTGCATATTGGATGTATCTTTGATCAAACTTTCATAAAATGACCTTGACCTACTTTTTCCGCTTGAATTATTTTACCTTTAAAAGCCAATATTGAGAAAAGTATAAGTGCTACATGCACCAGACTTGCATATTGGATGCATCTTAGGTTAGACTATTGAAATATGACCTTGACCTACTTTTTCCGCTTCAGTGATTTTGCTTCACCAATGGTTCACCATAAACTAATTTTAATTTATAACTTTAAATTTTTTATGTGACTTGATATATGTTGTTGCCTGAGAAAGGGAGTTTAAATAAATTGGCTGTCATGAGAGATATTATGCTATGCAGTCGAGCATTAGGTGACTCTGGCAACTATTTTTTTTCTTTCATCGTTCAAAGAGATCTAGAGTCTCGTAATTGTCGGCTAAACAGCTGATCAACGGATCTAACTTACGGTGTACCTGAGATTATAGGTGTGAAAACGTGTTTTGATAGTGATTACTGTAAGCTTACACATTTTTATTTCATATAATTATCTTAGGCCGATTGGTTGTTTCTCAGACACCGCCCCCGCTATGATTTTACACCAACGAGACACTTTTTTTTCAGATGAAATATCCGTCCTGTCTCATCACTGGTTAAATTTATAAGTATCAGTTTATTTAAAAGGAAATTATGTTATCCTATTTAGATATTTCAGTAATCACAGGGCGTCAAGTATTAAAAAAAAACTTGACATTACGAGTAATTTTGCAATAGGCATGCGATAGAAAATGCTTACGTCCAGACTTTATAATTCAAGCATTGTAAATATTTTTTAAAGTTAAACATAATGTCAAACAGTTGTACACTGTACCCGTTGACGACTCAGACACGTGCCCCTCTTCCAGTCAATAGAATTATATAAATACGCTCTGAAGTAGTGATGGCTCATGAAGAAGACCGGTCTCCACCGACAACCGTTAGAGAAACGTACATAAGCTAACTTGAATGATTACATGGTACGACTGAGAGGTATTTCGATTAATGCTAACCTAAATTTTTTTATTTTCAATGCTGTAAAATATTGATTCCACTCCTCGGGAGACAAACGTTATGTGTCATGATTAAGACCAACTTATTGGACCCAACCGGAAAATAAAACGACAAGTCCTTGTCATGTGAAACACAAAGATGTACATGACAATATGATAACATTTGTTTTAAGTCAGAAAAGTGTCTTGGAATGTGTTCCAGAATTTAAAAATTTTTGTCCCAGAATTTTGTCATTTGTCCAGGAAAATTGTCATCAATGTCCCAGAATGGCTGAAAAAATCTGGCATGTATGACCATGGTAACCGTTACCATGATAACTGAGAATGATTATTGATATACTAATTATTTCATATTCTTCATCAGTACATTTTTGAGATCTTTTGTCCTGTTGAAATTTTTAATAAATGAGATAAAACTTAAAATTCATATACATCATTACATTTACATTACAAATGTACATTGCCAAGTAAGCTGGGAAATCCCGAGAAGCTATTGACTCATAATATTCACGTGAAGATGACACTGTTATATCTTATACAGATTGCTTTGAAGTATTTTACCTGGCTGCCGTTAGTCGTTACATATGTTATAGTGCAGTCAATAATAATGTCCAAATGCTTCATGAATTTTATAAGATTAAGAATAGGTCATAGAGGATGCTGGGGTATATTTACCTCTCATGGTATAGATTAAGGCTAGTGACCTGGAATCATCCCAATTCCCATAACAGGTCACTAGATGACAGATAACAGATACATGTAACAAAGTTAAACATGACGTTTTACATCATACATGAAATATCTGTATTGGTATGTAGGTAATGTAAGAATTTCTTTTGAAGCAAGACTTGTTTAGGGATAAAATATTTTTATTATCCTTCGCTTTCGCAAAAGTGCGGGGACGTCAAAACTGTCTGTCTGTCTGTTCTTCTGCCATCATTCAGAAAAACTTTAACCTTGTCAATAACTTTTGAATGGTAAGTGATAGGGCTTTCATATTTCACATGTGTATTCCTTGTGACAAGGCCTTTCAATTTATACCAGAATTTTTGACCTTGTGACCTTGACTTGACCTTGGAGCTTGACCTACTTTTCAGAAACTTTAACCTTGACCATAACTTTTGAATGGAAAGTGATAGGGCTTTTATATTTCACGTTGGAATTCATTGTGACAAGATCTTTCCATGACCAGACATGGATACCAAAATTTTTGACCTTGTGACCTACTGTTGAGTTTGACCTACTTTTCAAAACTTTAGCATTGACCATAACTTTTGAATGGTAAGTAATAGGGCTTTCATATTTCACATGTGTATTCCTCATGTTCCTTGTGGCAAGACCTTTCCGTTGGTAACATTATTGTGACCTTGTCCTTGGAGGTTGTCCCACATTTTAAAATGTCTGTAAGCATTTTTTCAAAGACAAACACCCAAAAGCGGGGGACCACAAAAAAGGCACAATTCCTTGAATTTGATTTTTAGCTCGCCGGGACGAAAAAGTCCGGAGAGCTAATGCCATACCCTCAGCGTCGTTGTCGTCGTCGTCGTCGTCCGTAGACAAAACTTTAACCTGGGCTATATCTCTTGAACTATAAGGGGTAGGGCTTTGATATTTCACATGTAGATACCTTGTGACGAGACCTTTCATTTGAGACCATGACCTTTGACCTAGTGACCTTGACCTTGGACTTTGACCTACTTTTCAAAAACTTTAACCTGGTTTCTGACAAAAACCTGTATAGGCGAGCTATGTAATCTTTGATTACCCTATGTTTTGATTTTATTTGCAGGCATAATTGTATCATTTTATAGCAACAATTTAATTTTACCTTTCAAATTGTCAGTGGAGCATCAACACGGGTATCTGCTCTACTATAAAATTATACCATGTATGTCTGCAAAATATTTTAATACAAATAGTCTTATCCCATTCTTATGAAACTTTTTAAAATGCATATTTTATGATTTCACCATGTTCACTATGAAGTGTTGCTAAGGATGTAATGTTGTCATTGACTTGAAGTTCAAGTCATAAATTATGATCAATAACTAATGCAATTCCCTGAGTTTTGTGTGTTTTTTTTTTAAGGTACATGTATATAGCAATTGCATGAATAAACATGATAAATGTAGAAGTTTCTGTTTTGTTACGGATATGTGCAATGCACAACATATGCATTTATCTGATAAATGCACTTGAAGTGAGTTGCATACCAGTAACAAAACACAAATTACCCGGTACGATGCTTATTCTGTCTATACATGATGAAAAACTGCAAATTGAAGAATGTCAGCCAATAAATTGCATGTTGCGTACAAATGTATGAATACATCACATGACATATTGTCTGACCATGCTGACACTAGCAGAATTTTGTCCCATCATTTAATTGGCTAAATGGGTATAGTTGTTAGGTAAGCATAAGGATAAAGTTAATTAACCAGATTGTTCAGTCATTGTTAAAATTTAGTCTGATACTTTACTATTACAGTAATAAAGCTCAGATACAGCAATTTTAACAGTACATGTAACTTCAGAAATCTACTTATGGTATATTAAGATTAAATATCTTTTACAGCTGAGAACAAGAGAAAAAGTGGACCTCCTACAACAAACTCCACTCCTAGTACCACCACATCCCCTGTAGTCAATGAAGAACAAGACAGCTTGGCCGCACGATCTAAGAAGTACGAGAGACAGAAATGTAGTGATCTCATTGTCCTCGGACTACCATGGAAAAGCAATGAAGAGGACCTGCGGAAATATTTCTCTCAGTTTGGAGACTTACTCATGGTGCAGGTTTGTAGAGAAGGACAGAACTTTTGTAAATGTCAGGAACAGATTATCAGAATTTATCACCACTCCGTACAGGAACAGGGAAATCCTGCCAATGTTCAAAAGATTTTCAGTCCAATACAAGGCCTGCCAAGTCATGGATGATATACATCTTTGATACATGGATGGAATTTCCTGTCCCTTAAAGTACAGATGGTCGATTATTTTTTTCAGTGTGCAAAATTAATGGTGGCCTGATGGCCAATTTCTACATTAAATTGGATTGGTTTATAGCAAATGAAAAAGTCATAGACCAACTTGTCTATACGACTCTATAGGAATGTTCAGCGTCAAAATCACATGAAATTTATAAAATTAATAAGAATTTCTATGAATTGTGAATCATTGTCAATGAGTCTATTTTTGAAAAAAAGTAAATTGTTTCATTCAATAAAATGCATAAAAGATTAGATTTTGGGGGGTTATTTTTATTTTGGTCTACAGTAAATTGTAGCGGTCTATAGGATCTAAAATCACTGTATACAGAATGTTATACGACTTCAATTGTCAATCTCACACCCTGCTTTTCTTTCAATCATACAGAAAAAGAGATACATTTTTACAGCATTACATCCCTCCATGTGATATAGAGTAAAATGTTAATCATATAAGACATCATGATTCATATTGTTCAGGTCCTTGACATCACAGAGTTGTCATCTAAGGGAGTACATGTGTAGATGATTTCTTTCCACAGAAGAGAAAAACTCAGTCTGTCTAATTTCTGCATCCCATCCTTTCGTTCATGAGAAATGAAGAGTTAGAGTCAAACATATTTATTCAGATTCTTTGTTATCTTTATTGCTGCTAGTACTTATATTCAATGATTTTACACAGTCCAAGAAGTAATATTGCTAAAGATTGGAATTATCTTTCTTAGTAAATTGTTTCTTAAAGGTTCAATTTGCCAATGTACATGTAATAGTGAATTGTGAAAGTATAGAGGTGGTAGATAAAATAACATGCAAACAGAAAAATTGTTTATAACATCAGGATAATTTTTACACTTGGTATTATACATGTATTTAGAAACAAGGAAAATTGAAGAACATTTTCGAAAAGGACATACTATTTACTTCTCCATCATGTCCATAGCATATCTGTGAGGTATTTAATAGAGTTCATGTGTTAAAGAATGAATTGATTGAGTTTTCTCACTAATTGGCCTAGATGTGCCCTGGACACACCAAATTTTAGTATGTGAAACAGTATGCCAAGATGTTGGTTGTAATTCTTGACTCTCAACATTTTAAGTAATGACGACTCTTCATTTTAAATTTCTTTACTTTCCTTTCTCACTTTTATAGAATTAAGGCTCCAAAAATGGTGTATTTTGCCAAATTTCTGGAAAACGTCATTTTTAGGCTCATTTTCGACAAACTTCCTATCAGTTAGTATCAAGTGGGCTTCTGAACAACTTTCATATTTTGATATGTTGTTAGTCCCCTACCGGCAACACCGAAGGGGACTCTTATTACTTTTGTACATCTCTAAGTGCATGCAAAAGGAAAAAGTTGTTAACAATCCCGCTCGATGTTATCTCAATGAAAATAATCAAGTATTATGCTATTTTTCGTGAAAAATAAACAAAATCACCGGTTTTCATGATAATGATGCAAAATTTACAATGTCTTACAAATCGAGAGGTAGGTTTTGTAACTAGATTTCTCAAAATATTGATATTTAGCTTTCTAAAAATGACAATAAAATTTAATTTTAAAGAATTCGATTTTAAGGGGCCACTTTACTTTATAAGCAATATATACTCCTTTCTATCAAAAACTCTATTGTAGTTCATATAAGTAACAACCCATGATGATGTAAATCTACATGAACAAGCATTTAGGCCATCATATTCACTTTTGTGTGTTAAACACTATCATTATTCAATTGTGTCATCTATCTTTTAGGTCAAGAAAGATCCCAAGACGGGGCAGTCAAAAGGTTTTGGATTTATACGGTTTTCAGACTATGAGGCCCAAATAAAATGTATGTCACAGCGACACATGATTGATGGAAGATGGTGTGACGTAAGGATACCAAACTCTAAGGTAAAATATAATATGCGGATGAAATGTAACACTGAAACGGTAATTATCAGATTTACTGAGAAGAAAACCTTTGAATATGAGATTTTAGAAAATGAGATTTAAGAAAGAAGATGGCCTTTGTTAGTTATCTTTGAAATCACATTGTATGGTACATGCTGTTCCCCTGACTGCTGTTAATATGTGTACTATTCATAATTTCTTATGTCGCCTGCAATGCAAAGTGACGTTTAGGCATCACTTATTAGTTAGGGTCAAACCATGTGACAGGTGACATACATGTACATGTACCTGTTCTTGATCTTTGCTACTTTCTTTAATTTTTGAAGTTTGCAATTATTATTGTAAGCACCATGTTGTGAGAGGACATTTAGGTAATATTTTCATCAGAACTTATACAAACTTGACACAATTAATAATAATGACCAGAGGGAAAATCCTATGACTTTTCAATTTTCAAAGTCATGAGTCACAGTCACTGACTGCACTAAACCAAAAACTTTATGTACATTTACTTTATGCTTATGACTTCAGAAGGACCATATCAATATTCAACATTGTGAATCAAAGGTCAAGGTCATTTTGGACAAAGCAGAGTATTTTAGTATTTAATGCAATCTTATTTCTTTTACAATTGAATACATTTATGTTTCTCTGTCTGTAGGATGGAGCACAGCAGATGATGAACAGGAAAGTTTTTGTTGGCCGATGCACAGAAGACATGACAGCCGAAGATTTACGGAGTTATTTTGGGAAGTATGGAGAAGTTGTTGACGTTTTTATACCCAAGCCATTTCGTGCTTTTGCTTTTGTAACATTTGCCGATCCAGAGGTCTCCCAGGGTTTATGTGGTGAAGACCACATAATTAAAGGAGCAAGCGTTCATATTAGTAGTGCTGCTCCTAAAAACTATGACCGGCAAAACGACAGGAAAGGCACGCCTACTCAGGCACACCCTGGCTTCACCGGTAGCTATGCCCCTAGCCCCTGGAGTCAGGGTCCCAGAGGAACCAATCAACCTATACCTAATCAGGGTGCACCTATAGCACAGGGAAGTTTACCAAATAATCTAGGACTTGGCAATCTTAGCTTAGGAGCATTGCACATAAATCCTGCCATGCTGGCAGCCGCACAAGCTATGCTGTCTGGCCAAGGTGGTTGGGGTCCAATTGGCTTGGTATCCCAGGGAAATAATCCCCCACCCCAGGGCGGAACTATCACCCCTAACAGTGCCACAGTAACGGGAGGAGGGGGTGAGACGTCAAGCCAGGCTAGTGTACAGAGCTTTGGTAGTATAGGAAGTGGCAGCCAAGGTGCGGCACCCGTCCCTCCACCGGTACCTAATAACAACAGCTTCCTTGGATGGGGAAGTTCTCAGGGCTCAGAGCCAGGGGGAAGCCCTGGAGTGGGGTGGGGAACCCCTCAATCAAAACCTGGTGGCACCTGGAATTAACGACAGAGTGAATGGTACCCAGATCAGGCAGTTTCCGAAGAAGAATTATGCACTTAATAAATCATACTGCTTTATTGTATCCCGGTTAATCATGTTAATACAAAAATACCCAAGTACCATACATGTACATTTATCTGGACAAGAAAAGTTTGAAATCAACTTTTTGGGTTTTATTACTGCTTACACACTATGGTAATAGTACGTACTTGATGGAGATATGTTATAAGTTTTCTTTGTGACTTTTTTGCCACATTTTTAGGTACGTGTATGTAGATGATGCGTAAATATCTACATGTGTATTGTCAGAACATGTAGAGAAAAAATTAACCGAAATTTAAATTTTAGAAAGCTTTGCCTCCCAGGAAAAATTGAAATCTAAGAAATTTATGGAAATTTGAAAAGTTTAAAAACAGTTACTGCAGATAAGTTACTTGTATTATGCTATATTGTTTGGTCACATTTTTTAGCATCTATAATTATCTTATATCTGATGAAATAGAATTTCAAGACCCTTTGGATAATAGCTCCATCGTGTGATAGATGAATTTGTTTTTGAAAAAAAGTTTACAAGCATGCACAAAGAAAAAAGTTTACAAGAATTTGTCTATGTACATATACATACTGCAGGATAAGTAATGCTAGAATGAGCCATGTAAAAATAATCCATTGACATATTGGGTATATTCAGGGGCTGCCGGTTACTTTTGCATTTGCTAATTTTGCTCCTAGCCAAGAATTTTCTTTCCTGAAAACATCTGTGAGGATGTTTAATTTGAGACTGGAAAAGATTCTATTGCATGTAGTTTTAAGGTCAGGGAGGTATTTTTGCCTACTAGACACTTTCTGTATTGAATTTGGCCTTTACAATACGTGATAAAATTAGGCTCCTTGAGACTATTTGTGATTTCCAAGGTAGTTTGAAGACATCTGCATACTGAGGTCTCCCTATCAGAAGTACCCTGGCTACATCCCTGAAAAAAAGTATTTGGAATCTGCATGATCTTGGTACATTGTAAATTATGTTATGCTGGTTAAAGCGTTCAGGATTAAGTGAGAAGAATTACAGTTTAATCATGGAGGAAAAATGATGTTGAACTGTGTATATGAAAATAACTTATTTGAGTGAAAGGCAAGCGAGATAGGTTATTAGATGGATAATGATTGTAGCCTTGATTCAGAACAAGATATTGTGTGACTTCACTAAACAATAATCGTGTGAAATAATGATGTGGCAAAATTGTGAAAGATCTTGATCTCATAATTTTCAAATAAGCTAAAATTTTTATAGAAAAAAAGTTTTTGCATGCAAGTAATACTATGTCAGAAATTATTTATGTAATATTAATTTGAATATTATTTATTTGAAATTTGTATAGAAAATTCAACCAGAACTTACAACTTTATACATTAATCATTAGATTTTCATTTGAAACTATGGCAAAAGTTTTAAAAATCAGACAAAAAGGTTATGTTATATGAAAGAACTGGAGAGAATCAAAGAAGTTTTTGAATAGTGTTAAAAAGAGTACATCATTTTCTGTACAAGTTCATAATCGGTACATAGATTTTGAATGACATTCTTATTTGATCAGGAAATACAGATGTAGCATTTTCATTTTGTAAGATAAAATCATACTGTTTAAGAGTGATTTGATTGGTTCCTTGCAGTCTAAGAGGTATTTGATTGGTTCAATGCAGGATTCAAAAATCCATTGTCATACTATGAATGATCCCAAGAAAAGGGAGTGAAATATTGTAAGAATAATACCTCGTATCACATTATGTATATACAATCACACATTCAAAAGGAAAATGCATCAGGGAGTATGTGTATAATAAAGTGAGGGTATAGAGAAGAACTTGAGTGTGGAACGTGTGTATAGAATGACCTTCATTGTAGTATGCACTACATTTATATAAAGTCTTTGAGAGTTTTGCTATATATTATCAGTTACTGTAATTATGTAAATAGACCAAAGTGATAATGTAAATGTTTATGTAAAGAAATAAATATATTTATGAATTCAAGACATTAAAATCCATTCTCAGATTGGGACATAAATTTTTTCCTTCCTCCAGATTTTTTTTTCTGTTTTTGCCTTCTTGAATTTGAGTCAATATTTATTTTTGAAATAAAAGTGAATGTCCAATTGTCAGCCATTATGCATATATTTATAATGCTATCAGTCGTAGAGACTTTAAAAGAGAAAAATAAATTGCCAAAATGAAAGTATGTGTACAGATAATTCTTTGTAACTTTGAAAAAGAGGAAACAAAAGTGGAAACATTTAAGTCCCAAACTGATGGTGAAATGAGAGGTGAAATATTATTCATGTATAATTGTTACTGTATGTGTTTCACTAAATAGACATAGGCAACCTTAGTGCTTGATCGTGTGTTTATATTAAGATGTACAATTCTATTTGTTTTGATTGTTATGATTGTGGACATGTTACGGAAAAAGTTTGTTGTGCATGCAAGTGACGGTAGAATCGTGTGAAATCATTTAGATTTGTAAATAGTGAGTGTATGCATCCTTAGCAGTGTTTTCATGCAAATTCTTGGAAGTGTAGCAATGTTAAAACTTAATTTTAATATTTTGAAGTTATAATACTTGGTTTTAGACTTTTGATTTCACTTTGATATACTCATGTATGCACATGTAAATTCCTTTAAAAGTTGTTTTAGAAATTGAAGATAGTTAAAAGAAGAAATTTTACTTTTATTTTCTAATGGAAGTAAGAACATATTGGTGAAAGCATTGATACTAAGATCACTCTGTTGTTAGTGGAATATATTCAAAATGAATAGAAGATATTTAAGAGGTTTAACATGTACTTTATCATAATGTTGAAAGAGCTACTCAAATTACAGAATTAAAAGTTCAGTTGACAAAACAGTCATCATTTTATTGTTTGGTCAAAATTGAGAAAATTCTAAAATATACTTCAATTTTGATGTAAAAAAAACCTCCTTTAACCTTCTTTAAGGAACAAAATAAATGTTTTCTCAAAGTACTGAATGAATGATTATTAGATAAATTTTGGTTACTTAAAATTATGTTTGAATTACGGGAATTTTTACAATTACTTAGTTACTCATTACTGTTTTTTTTTTATAAACTTCCCATTCGTGTTTAAAACTATATTTATAGATATTTAATATATATATATACATTATAATGAGAAAATAGAACTGATGAGGCATCTATGAATTACATGTATGTTTTTCATGTTACCCATTTGTAAATTAGTGTCACCCGGATGAATTTCTTTGCTTTATAGTTAGTGTGCATGATAAGAGTGACTGACGTTTTTATCTTAGTACGATCTTTGCTTGTTAGTGGTTACTGATGCATTTGTTAAAATGTTGAAGAAAATATATATTTCTCTTTAATTGCTTATTTTATGCAAGAATGATTTCTGATTGTGAGGTTTGATAGTAATTTAGAATGTGCAAATGGAGGAATACACCAGACACTGCTTATTATCAAAATTGGACGAAGGATTTTTCAGAATAGATAATTTGACAGGGAAATTGAAATTTACTTTGTGTACAGTACTGTGTAAACTAGATTTGAATGCCAAGTTAAGTAATGAATCGCATCATAATGGATTTTGGGATCATAATATTGCAATGTCTGTCTGTCAATCTGTCTGGTTAAATGACTATTTTATGTGAATATTGTACTTCTCTAAAACTTGCAGGGATTGCTAAAACTCCAGACCTTTTAGGGTCAAGGTCACCCTTAAGGCCAATGCCATATATTTAGGATCAAGCATGCAACAGGCAAAAGTGGAAGGGAAAAATGAACTGCTTTTGGCCCCAATTTTTGTGATTTTCAAAAATTGTTTACTTATTTATTTCCACATTTCAAATAATTGTTGAGATATTTATATTCACTGAATTAGTGTCAGAAATAGATATTTTAAATTTATACCAGTGATATTTCCTGCCCAAATTGGACGTTCTTCCTGAAAATAGTAGTGAAATGATATGAGATTGGATGCCAACACGTAGTAAATGATTGTACATAGACCAAGTGCATGCAACAAAGTCATGCTATGCATGTACATTTGCAATTTGAAAAGGAATGTCCAATAAAAGTTTGAACTTGTTACACGCGCTTGCTCTGGGACAAACAATTGAAAGTATGCTTGTCTATTGACGGAAAATCTTAATTTCTATTGTTTTTGCCCCAAAAGTTAGGATTATCAAGAAATAGAATAAATATAAAATAAGTTTTCTTTTAATACAAAAAGCATATGGGAGAAGAAAAAAATGACTATCGCAAATATTCGGATCGGGGCCAAATACGGTCACTTCTGCCCCTACCCCTCTTGCATGCTCTATCTTAAGAATTACCTCCGTTAATCAAACTTCTTATTGAGTTTTGAGTTTCTTCATTAACTGCATTATTTTGCATAGAGATAGCAAGTTTTTTCTCTGTTATGTTCATTTTCTAGATTAAATTGATGCAGAATATGTACCAATAGCACTCTGACAATGTCCCAGATATTTATAAAACAGCAGATCAACTTAAACCTATCCGAAATTTAATGGTATCAAAATTTCATAATTTTCTCAGTTTAGATCAGATATTGAAATGATTTTTGTATGAGAATGCACCTTTAACTCATTTTGATGTTATTCAAGCAATTCGACTGTTATACTGGCTTAAGAAATTACCTCTTTCATAGGAAATTTGTAGAAACGAATAAAGTACTAATAAAGTACTTGACATTTTGAGTCTTTAAATCAAGTTTATGTTGAATTTTTTTTATCTCATTCACATAGTCTATTCCATCACCACTTCTATGTATTCTGTATGCAATTAAAACAGCTTGAAAGAGATGTAAATATCTGGGAAAAGGAACGATTGTTGTTGAAAAATGTTAAAAAAGTGAAGTGTTTAGAATTCTATTTTTGGCTTCTGCGAAAGTTTTGCCGAGGTTTATACATGAAGGGTATGTGATTGTTCATACTGTGAAAGGTGATAGCATGTGAATTTCACTGGTTTATTACCATGAGTATATATATATTGTAAAGAACAAGTGTTAAAATGCGGTTTGTGATAAAAACAAGTGTGTTTCCATAGATACCCAACACCATTTTTAAGGCAGCAGTACGAATTTTTCAAAATACATTGTGTAAAAAACATTTATGAAAGAGGCTGAATTGTGCGCTATGTCTGCAGTGTAAACATGTGAATCTGTTAAAACATTTAGAAACAGGTAATTAGTGTACAATTTATCTAATACTATGACTTTTAAAAACATGTAGTAAAGGGTTAAACTTTGGGATATTCTAGTAGATTAAGAACAAGTCTGGTAATATGATATTCTAGTAGATTAAGAACAAGTCTAGTAATATGTAGATTTTAGAATTGCTTGTAACTACAGAATTTTGCATTTTTGAAAAAATGAAGATATTTTGAAATTCTAGCATAACATATATTGGCTTAAAAACTTTAAAAAAATGTGCCAGGTTTAATTTTTGTCAAGCTGCAAAATTATTAGTTATATCAATATTTCAAACATTTTGGTCACATGTTAAAAAAAAAGTGATTTATTTGTAATGATTTGAGCAAATTCTAGTTTGGCACCTTCACAGTTTTGGTTTAAAAGTTTTAGATATACCCAGTTTGTTGATACATTGTATATTGTCAGTAGAACCTATTCGTAAAGACACCATAGGTGTATACATGTGTACTAGATTAATTTTATTTTACAATGATATAACTTTATTCCATGTAGCTGTACCAACTATCTACATGCTCAGATAGATTTTAAATAGGCATTTAACACAAGCATGGGAAAATGTCATATTAAAAAGTAAAATAATGTGCTCTCTTGAAAATAAGGGGAAAAACAATAAACCAAAATTTTGAAATTGTTTTGATTATCATAGATATGGAATACTTACCTATTGATGATTTTAATTAATCACTTTGTCAGGGAAATTATTTTTAACTTTTGGAATCAAATGAAAGGGTTATTGCAACATTATTTATCTTTTTGATTTGATCTCTTCATCTTTTAATGTATAAGACTCTATTTACTGGATTTAGAGTATTTGTAAACTGAAGTAGGGATTTCGATATTTTCGGCTTGTTGAAGTATTTGAGTAAATGAATTAGGTCTCCCACAGACAGTCTCAGGGCTAAACATGTTACTTGGGTTTCTCATAAACTAATATTTACACGTACAAAATGAATGGAATTGTTCTGTTTGTAGTTACTAAGTTAGACTCACTTTTAAGCTGTGTTCAGTTCTGACACATGTTACACTATGTTATGTATACATCCTTTGAATGCTGTCATATAGAATCCTGACAGGGTTGTCCCTAAGCTGAGTGTTTTATTTAAACTTTGAAAATTTGCTTTGTGTGTATGACATTGATGTGAGTGATTGTTTAAGTATAATAGATGAAATTATAACATATGGATATCTTGTCATTATTTATCTGAAGGAAATGAGTGCTAGCTTTGCCTCAATATCTCACCGTAGAGTAGGCCTAGCTTGGCTTGAATATCTCACCTTAGAGTAGGCCTAGCTTGGCCTAAATGTGTCACCTTAGAGTAGGCCTAGCTTGGCCTGAATATCTCACCTTAGAGTAGGCCTAGCTTGGCCTGAATGTCTCACCTGAGAGTAGGCCTATCTTGGCCTAAATGTCTCACCTGAGAGTAGGCCTAGCTTGGCCTGAATATCTCACCTTAGAGTAGGCCTAGCTTGGCCTGAATATCTCACCTTAGAGTAGGCCTAGCTTGGCCTGAATATCTCACCTTAGAGTAGGCCTAGTTTGGCCTGAATATCTCATCTTAGAGTAGGCCTAGCTTGGCCTGAATATCTCACCTTAGAGAAGGCCTATCTTGGCCTGAATGTCTCACCTGAGAGTAGGCCTAGCTTGGCCTGAATATCTCACCCGAGATTTTGATGATATGTCTCATTGGCTACCTAAACAGTTACAAAACAGAACACTTGCCAACCAAATCTTAATTGAATGGTCAGGTCAACAAAAGTACCTTTTCACTTTAAGATTGCATGAAATTCAGTTTAGTGAATCGAGAGAGTAATATTCAAAACACTGTCATTAGATACCAAAAACAATCATCGACCATCTTAGTAATTGGTTCGGACCTGAAAACAGAAGCAAAGAAGACCCATGAAAAAACCCTAGAAAATGGTCAACATCAAAATATTCTTTCATAAAATTTCAGCACACCATATGCACATTTCAACAAGGTATGTCTCATCAGAGTTGCTCGAGGCTGGAAAAAGGAAATTCAAATGATATGAAATAATGAAGAACAAAAGCCTAAACTTTACCTAATATCTCTGCCAAAGAACCAGCTAGGGACAGAGCTGTGCAACCAGGGTGAAACCTCTTTTAGAAAAATTGTCTTTGGACTTTGTGACGAAGAATTTATAAATATATCTCAAGTCTAGAAGTCTAGTGACGAAACTATGAAACTATACTTACGATATCCGCTGGGACGAAACAATCCATCAGCAGAAAAACCAACTTGTTGAAATTGTTGTGTTGTCAATAATATAAGAAGAGATGAACTTTTTAGCTCACCTTGACAAAGTTGAGTGAGCTTTTGCTAGTTCTATGAAGAAGTTTGGGTAGCTCAGGATTTTGCAAAGAACTAATGCTACGGTTACCAAACTTGCACAAGTGATTCATTTTGGGATGCTGAGGTGAACCCATGCGTAGGTTGCTGTATTGGACTTACATTTTTCGCTTAAGTGACTTGTTAAGAAGTTGTAGGTAGCTCTGTGACTTTTTTGAAAAAAGAAGTTTGGGGTAGCTCAGTATCTGACAAAGTACTGATGCTACAGTAACCAAACTTGCACAAGTAATTCATCTTGGGATGCTGAGAAGGACCCATGCATCGGACTCAGCTTATTGAACATGAAGACGTTTAACATTCTGACCTACTTTTTGCATCACTGACGAGGGTTAAGTACCCGAAACGTGCATGTCTGGTCCATGCTGCCAATTTTTCTCTTCTTTAATGATGCTATTCAATTTGAAGACGTTTGAAATTTATACCACTTGGTGAGTGTCACTGCTGGTGGACCACGAGTTCCCGAGGGCACATGTATATATCCAAGTTCGATGAATTTCGGTTGATCGTTTCTTTAACGCATTTTAAAATTTCTGTTATCAAAATTTCTTGAAATTTCTAAAACGTGATTCCTTTAGCATCTTTCGGTACGCTTTTTCGACATGGTAACTTTCATACTTTTTGGCATATTACATTGTTTAGACTTGAAGATCACTGAAGAGGGTTAAGTACCCGAAACGTGCATGTCTAGTCCGTGCTGCCAATTATCTGTTCTTTAATGATGCTATTCAATTTGAAGACGTTTAAAATTTATACCACTTGGTGAGTGTCACTGCTGGTGGACCACGAGTCCCCGAGGGCACATGTATCCAAATTCGATCAATTTCGGTTGATCGTTTCTTCAACGTATTCTAAAATTTCTGTTATCAAAATTTCTTGAAATTTCTAAAACGTGGGTCCTTTAGCATCATGTCCCACCCATCCTGCTACGTCTTTCGGTACACTTTTTCGACATAGTAACTTTCATACTTTTTGGTATATTACATTGTTTAGATTTGAGGATCACTGACGAGGTTTAAGTACCCGAAACATGCATGTTTTGTCCATGCTGCCAATTTATCTGCTCTTTAATGATGCTATTTCAATTTGAAGACGTTTAAAATTTGCTTTAAAAACCATCATTTAGCAAAGTAAAAGGGCTACATGTACCACACTTTCATATTGGACGTATCTTTGATCAACTTTCACGAAATTAGATTGACCCACTTTTCTCGATTGAGTGATTTTGCCTTTAAAAGCCATCGTTGAGCTAAGTATAAGTGATTCATGTACCAAACTTGCATATTGGATGTATCTTTGATCAAACTTTCATGAAATGTCCTTGACCTTCTTTTCCGCTTGAATGATTTTGCCTTTAAAAACCAATATACATGTACTTAGAAATATGTTTAAATTGAATTTTGTTGCCTCGAGATGAGTTTCGTAATCTTTTTTTTTAATTTACCTATGTTTTGTATATTGTATATTATACCGTTAAAGTATACCATTGAGGGATTAGCACGATTCTGGTTCGATCATCGAGACAAAGCTGTGATATTTACCGAGGCGAAGCGTAACGCACAGAAGCTCCGCCCTCCTTCGAGACTAATTCTCTAAGAAAATAGTCTTTCCACATAGCGCTCCCTTTGCAGGGATATAGTCTTATAAGGTGTATTACAGCCAGATTTATTAATAATATTTTTTTATAAAAATAATATTTTTTTATATATATAGAAAAAGTAGAGGTATAATAATGTGATTTGATACATATCCCAATCCCTCTCACTTGACCTACATGTATATATAAACATATCAGCTTACATACTTACAAACAAGAAAAGAATAGAAGGACAGAATGCTAACTTGTGGACTCCTTGCTTCCTGTAATGGTAAGGCTTGAAAAAAAAAAATTTTACAGTAAAGACAGAGGCAAAGTCGAAAATATGACTCATTCAAAATAAGACTATGGAAACTAATCTGTCCATGAATTTCTTGTAAAATATTTGCTGTGTGGAGAATAAGTGTCATATTGCTTCCCATGGAAACTCTCTGCGGGTGATAACAAAAATATGAAAAGTCATGATGTTCATCGTTGTATACTAGTACCATGATGTTTGTTCCTTTTCTTTTCGCACTCCACAACATGACTCTCGACTATGCTTATTTCAGATCCTGACTCAGTTGAAAAGAAACCTATACTACAGGCAATGTTTTATGCCCCCGTAATCGAAGATTTGGGGGCATATAGGTTTTGGCGTGTCCGTTTGTCTGTCTGTTTGTCCACAAAAACTTTAACCTTGGCAATAACTTATGAATGGTAAGTGATAGGGCTATCATATTTCACATGTGTATTACTTGTGACAAGACCTTTCCATGGATACCATTTTTTTTTACCTTGTGTCCTTGACCTTGGAGATTGACCTACTTTTTAAAAACTTTTACCATGGCCATAACTTTTAAATGGTAAGTGATAGGACTTTCATACTTCACATGTGTATTCCTTGTGACAAGACCTTTCCATGGATAACATTGACCTCGGAGTATGAAATACTTGTTTCTTTACAGCTATTTTACTATCAAAGGTGCCAAGGAGGTCATTCGTGTTTCACAAACACATGTTTTTTTTATCTATATAAACACTTCAACTTCAATATTATTCCATGGACTTTTTCTCCATTTTGGTTTATCCTCGGTCACAACAATTTGTCTCACCTTAGTGATTTAATAGTATTATGTTGATTCTAGGTGAATATTTTATAACTATGACCAACAACAGTTATCGACGATCGTCTTACATGTAAGAAGGAACATATATTCCTGTGAAATACACTGTTATGATGAGCATGGAAATATATAAATGGGTGTGTATGTGTTGATAGCTAATAATACATAATCATAGTACATGCATTAAAATGTGAAATGGATAAATACCCGATAAAGTCCTGCTCGATGAAAACGGAGCATGAAAAGCCGTTATTGTGATAAGTTGCTATTGATCATACACAACAATTGTGAATCTTCGAGACCGCTTGGTAACCCTGCAAGTGGGATGGTTGTGTGCGCGTAATTCGCATTTGCTACTGACGTGGCAGATGACCGTCTTACATCCGACGTTGCCCAATAGTCTCGTGGTTTATGTGTAGTCTTTAGTGTAATAATGAATATGCTTTTTTTTCATATGGTGGAGGTTTTTGTTTGTTTGCTTTGGTTCCTGTTTTATCCTGATTTTGTATGCCTTCGGTTTCTGATTTTCTGAATTATCGATTTTGTGCTGTATACAAGGATATGGTCATTATCCATATAAATTGGTTATTATTGTTAAATCTTAGATGTTGTCTTTGATATTTGATCTTCCTTGTCTCTTTCAAGTCTCTTGTTGTGCTTGTCCACTGTCCACTCTGTATTTTCAGTTGTTTCGTTCGATGTTGTTGGTGCTTCAATAGAATCCTGTTGTAGATCCACAGGCCTCATTTCCTTAATTATTTGATTATGTGTATGTCAAGGGTGTTTGTATAAAGAATTAAGGGAGAGGGTATCTGCGATGTGGAAATTCTATATTCAAGGAACATCACCTTAAAGGCATAGCTCTGCCATTACCTGGTTCTTTAAATTGGCATATATTTTACGTCATGTTGAGAATATCGCTTTCGCATTTTCATTACACGAGCATCACAGATGAGACATAATTGGCTGATGCATGTTGTGCATTGATTTTTTCGGGCATATATATACCTCGATATTGCTTATTTCAAACACTAGGTTGGTATATCCTCGGTGGACTGCTTGTTCCCCAGGATATCATTTCTTTAGTTTTAGTGTCTCTACACTAGACTTGAAATGTATATAAATTATGAATTCTACGTCTCCATATTTATCAAATTTGATTAATTTATTAATTGGATTTCCTCTATTCCATCATTAAGCATCGCTTATGAGATATAAATATTTGATTAAATGCGCATATCCTGCAATGAATTGTTTACAGTAGAGTATCTATTTCAATATTGATAATCTAGAGATTTCAGTTAAACAAAAACAACAGAACAAAAACAACAACAACCAAAAACAAAATAGATAATGATTGAGCTTTGAATTTAAATCATGCTTTGGAATAAAATACCTCAACTATTTACAGAAAATTGAAATATTCAATTTGGTAATGATTGTATATTTTTCATCCAATAAATGATAACATGATCAGATTAACATTTCCAGACGTCTAGACAATATTGAAATAAGGGCCCTAGAAACTGTGCTTCAGAATAATTATTTTAGAATATCTCATTATTTTGACGGGTGTTGCATGCAATCAGGAGACGCTGACTCTTCTCGTGCACCTGGTCTCACTTTCGTAACCGTTTCGATGGGAATTCTCACGATTTTGCTTTGCTTTCTCGACTTTAAGACTGAATAACGGTTAGGTACTTCTTTCATGTTTATTGGTAGAGGCGGGAAGCTATTCGGCAAATTGATAATGTCGAAGGGTTCCAACTCTCTATCTTCTTGAAGAAAATTCCAAATCAATTTACATGCACCAGACACGTGTTTCGAATATTGAATTCTCGTCAGTGATGCTTTCAGCGGTGCTACCATAAACAGTTTCACTAGCGCCCTCTTTAATTTTTTGAAGTTAGATTTTTACATGTACCTTTCAGAGAGTGCGCGGCTCCAAATTTTCTGTAGGGTCGATTCAGTAGCATATCCAAATAAAATCTATGTTCCAAAAAGCATTGGAGGGATGGTGCTAAGATGTTAAACTCCTTTAATTTCGATGATATCTATCGGTGAAATGGCTAGTATCCGAAATAGCAAAAAATATATATTTTATGTCTCATTGATAAAAGGCCAAAACAAAGCTTCTTTCAGGTGAAAGAGCTTGAAAGAAGTAATTAATACACTTGACAAATATCAGGCCACGGGGAACGATTTAAACTGCTCCACGCTGCAACGTGAAATACGTGTCTATATTAATAATGTCGAAGGGTTCCAATTCTCTTTCTTCTTGAAGAAAATTCCAAATCAATTTACATGCACCAGACACGTGTTTTGAATATCAAATTCTCACCAGCGATGCTTTTGAACAGCGGCGCCACCATAAATAGTTTCACTAGCGCCCTCTTTAATTTTTTGAAGTTAGATTTGTACATGTACATTACAGAGAGCGCGCGGCTCCAAATTTCCTGTAGGGTCGATTCAGTAGCATATCCAAATAAAATCTATGTTCCAAAAAGCATTGGAGGGATGGTGCTAAGATGTTAAACTCCTTTAATTTCGATGATATTTATCGGTGAAATGGCTAGTATCCGAAATAGCAAAAAAAAAAAAAAAATATTTTATGTCTCATTGATAAAAGGCCAAAACAAAGCTTCTTTCAGGTGACAGAGCTTGAAAGAAGTAATTAATACACTTGACAAACATCAGGCCACGGGGAACGATTTTAACTGCTCCACGCTGCAACGTGAAATACGTGTCTATATTGATAATGTCGAAGGGTTCCAACTCTCTACCTTCTTGAAGAAAATTCCGAATCAATTTACATGCACCAGACACGTGTTTCGAATATTAAATTCTCACCAGCGATGCTTTTGAACAGCGGCGGCAACATAAATAGTTTCACTAGCTCCCTCTTTAATTTTTTGAGTCAACACGTACATTGTACTTGTATAAATATCTGAATATATGTGATAGAAACTAAGCCTTTTATAATACTTTCATATTTATTATCTAAGACATTATCAATATACAGTATAAGGAACACCTAAGAGAGATAATCACACACTGCAAATCTCGAATACTTGGGATCTCTACTGTTAAGTTTATTGAATCTCAAGTCAAGTCAAGGTAAGAAAAGACATGTCAAGGAACGTGTAGACTTTATGCTACCTTTATCACTACAGACCACACTATCAGTTGAACTGTGTGCCATACTCCTCTTCGATGGCAATCTCTCTAAGAATGAAATCTCATTTAAAGAATTATTTCCTTGCAATTGCTCAAAACGTCTTGGAGCTGCAGCATCCCATTCATTTAAAGAAGACATTGACGAGTACAAGGACGCTTGAGACTGCGGACTTTGAATTGTCATAGTTTGAAATTCAGGGAATGCCAATCCGTACTTTCTAAATGCAATTAGTAGATCTATTATTTCTGTGTGTTTCATATAAGTAGCTTTGGCAAGTGGCGTAAGACCTTGGAGTTCGTTATTCTTCATTTCCATGTCAGCACCTCGTGCGAGCAAAATCTTGACAGCCCTCCTGTTTCCCATCATAGCTGCCAAATGTAAAGGTGTATTTTTGTTTTCAGTTGTCTGGCAGTCGATGTTTGCTCCTTTTTGAAGAAACATATTGACCAGTTTTGCGTTCCCATTTCTTGATGCCACATGAATTGGAGTATAACCATTATGGTTTGAAATGTTGACGTCTGCTCCATTTTCAACCAAAACTTCACATACGTTTGTGTGGTTATTTAATGCTGCCATCAGAAGCGGTGTGTTATTTTGATGATTAACAAAGTTAATGTCATCTTCGTCTTTTAAATTATCCAACAATTTCCTTACGACTTCTGGATGACCCCTCTCGGCAGCTATAAGCAAAGGTGAGGCACCATCTGTTTTCCTACATATCGTGCAATCAGCTCTATGACTAATAAGTACATTTACAATGCTTGAAAACCCATTTTCGGAAGCTATAAAGAGGGGGGTGACTCTGTCATTATCTGCCCAATTGACATCAGCACCCTTCTGCAGTAGCAAGCTTGCAAGGTCTGAATCATCATATGCTGCCGCTAAATGCAAAGGCGATGAACGTTGTGATTTGTCAAATGTTCTTGGGCTTGCGTTTTCCATTAATAGTAAAGTAGCTATGGTTTTTCTAGTATGTTTGTCTCTACATTCACATGCTTTATGCAAAGCTGTGAATCCATTGCTTTTCTTTTCATTGATAAAAATATGTTTATTTTCAATTGTAAGATTTCGTCTGCAAAATCGCAATATGGTTTTTACTGCCAGTATTTCCTCTTGTCCACATGCCGACATTAAGACGTTTTCACAATCATGACTACTAACTTTTATGTTTGCTCCATTAACTAACAGCATTTCTAGAATAGCATGGTCTCTAACAGCCATAATTAGGGGTGATTTCCCTTCGTCGTCTCTGGGATTTATATCAACGCCGTTGTTGATCAAACATTGAACTACTTTTTCATTTCTAAATCTCACTGCATATGCTAGTGATCCTTTACCCTGCTTATTCGTTTCATTGACATTAAAACCTAGTTGAAGAAAATGTCTCACTAAACCAATGTGACCGCATGCGCAAGATAAACATATCGGATACAAATTTCGGAAAAGCCTCTTGTAGAAGTATTCACGTCTTAGATCAACAAATGGTAAAATATGCTTTCGTTTCCATAGTGTTTTAACTATTTTCTCCAAACAATCAACGTTACCACTTATCACTGCTGCATTCATAATATCTTCTAAGTCTATGCATTTTATCTGCTTTGATTTTTTCAATATTTTCCAAACAACTATAAAATGTTCATAATATTTTGCAATCAGTACGGCACAGATAAATGTGACCCCTTTGTTGAAAGGGAATTCTTGTAGGATGCAACTTAGCTTTGGAGAAATAATTTCAGTCATTTGGATTCTCTCTTCTTTATATTTCAGTATTTCCGTAATCCCTTTTGGTGGTATGCCTTTTAACTTCTCAAGGACCAGAGTTTGGATGCATTCGTCAGAAAACTCAGGGCAACAAACTATATCCAAGAAACAACCATTCCTTATCTCAAATTGAAATCTCTCGAACCATTTTTCAAAGTCATCCCTATGTAGAAAAAGAGTTAACTCGGAATTACTCTGCTTTCTTGTGTTGAATGTAAGGTTGTTTTTGAAGAAATCTCTTGAACAATTTTCAATCGCGAAGCCCTTCGATAGCAATCCCGATTTATAAGCGAGTATATCATACACAGTGTCATTGACGAAACTGTAAACTCCCCCTGTCTCTTTGAGAAATGTTCCCTCTAACACATTTAAATGTGTCTGATGCAGAACACCATACGTTGATGGTACTGGTATTCTTAAGTCTTTAACTGAATCCTGAATGATGTCCTCTCCTTTTGTTAGCTGATTTTTACTTGCTAAGACAAGATGAAGTATGAAGGAGTAATTTTCATTCAGTAAGCATTGACCGATCTCATCTTTGTAAATGTCTAAAGGTGTAACTGCTTTCATTTTCCCATCTCTGACTGCCTTGAACAGGAAGGGAAAAGATGGACTGTAAAATTCCGGAATATCATTTGGTTTATCATACGACAGACCGTACACTCTCCAAATGGACTGCCTTTCTCTGTATGACAATCCATACACACCCTTCGATATATCAGTCGCATTCTGACGTAAAATATCAAAAGATGGTTTCGATATCACATTCTTGAATATCTGCAGCCTGCATGTAAATATCATCTTGGAGCGTAATGAATTTTTCAGCTTATAAGAAATTTCCTCGTGGTATTTTGTCCATCTCACAAATACGTTTACATCAAGATTCGAAGTTCCGAATGGATCATTAATAATAAATATTTGATTTTCATCGAGATTTAAGCACTGTGACATTTCTTGGCAATCGTTGATCGGAATGATCACATAATGTCGAGTCGAGAAATAGAGAGCAAGTTGTGAAGCTAAGGTTTTCTTCCCACATCCAAACGTTCCAGTAATCGTTATTACATTTGATGTCTTCAGGCATTTAAGAAGGTGTTTGAAGGCCTTTGTTTTCACAAATGTGGTTTGTGCTGCTGCTGCTTTCTCTAAAAGTCTTCTACCCCTTTCTTGAAAAAAGGAAGAAAACATATCAGAAACAGTTGCATGATTTGATAAAGAAGAAAAATGATTTCACAATTACGCAGTTGTAACTATTTATAACAGATATGTATTAATGTTACGTCTTCAAATTCATAGCATCATTTAAGTACAGATAAATTTGCAGCATGGACCAGACAAGCACATTTCGAGTACTTAACCCTCGTCAGTGATCCTAAAAAAATTATGGCGAAAGACCGTGAAAGGAAAGTTATGTCCGAAAATACCGAAAGACGTAGCAGGAGGGGTGGGATATGGTGCTAAAGGACCTTCTTTTGAGAACTGTGATACTGTTTCATTCTTAGCAATATCAAAACTTTTTGTCAAGGAAAGGATACAGTATAAATGTAAGGATGTTGATAATATTCAAATAAACGATAAAACGAGTCGACATAAAACCTATTATAGCGAGGCGTGCAAGCGGACCAGAAGGACCCGCTTGAGCAGGCTTTAATGGTAGCACATATATATACGAAATAAGCGGAAAATTGTCGAAAATAAGGAAGAAAAGATGCATACTAGCGCTTTCAAAAACCTTCAACCAACAATCCCCTGCATTATGTTTGCCGCCATTTTGAGAATTTTTTATTTATACGTATTTATATTATAAGTATTTCTAGATGAATTACTATCATCTAGCTATGGTGTAGATTCGGTTTTTACAGAGTGTAAGAGAGTAACAATCATTTAAAAGAATAGATTAAATCCATGTTTAATTACTTCATTGGTCATTCATGCAATGGGATACGAAATTGATATATTCCGTGACTTTTCGTGTACAAGACCGCTAGCTTAGTGTTGGACAGTGATTACCTATATACATAATTACATTACGATTCTTGATAACATTGTTCAAATCGTAGAACATATCTGCCAAAGTTTACTTCACAGAAGTGCAAAGATTGAAAAAGGAGGGTTATCATCGTTGATTTCAAACCTCTGTTCAATTGTTAAATGTCTTTAAATTCAATAGCATCATTTAAACCTGATAAATTTACAGCATGGACCAGACATGCACGTTTCGGGTACTAAACCCTCGTCAGTGATCCTCGGTCTAAACTGTGTAATACGGCCAAAAAGTATGGAAATTATTATGTCCAAAAATGTACCAAAAGACTTCGCAGAACGGATGGGATATGATGCTATAGGACCCACGTTTTAGAAATTTCAAGAAATTTTGTAACAGAAAATTTCAAATGTTTTTAAGAGACAGACGATCAACCGAAGTTGATCGAACTTGGCTACATGTGCCTTCGGGGACTCCTGGTCCACTAGCAGTGACACTCACCAAGTAGTTCAAATGTTATACGTCTTTAAATTCAATAGCATCATTTAAAACCTGATAAATTTACAGCATGGACCATACATGCACGTTTCGGGTACTAAACCCTCGTCAGTGATCCTTGGTCTAAACAATGTAATACGGCCAAAAGTATGAAAACTATTTTGTCCAAAAATCTACCAAAAGACTTGGCAGAACGGGTGGGATATTATGCTACAGGACCCACGTTTATGTTTATCTCGACAAAGTTTATGTTTATCTCGACAATGTTTATCTCGACAAAGTGCTGTTCGTTTATTTGTAGCTCACCTGCGCGAAGCTCAAGTGAGCTATTAGAGAGATTGAGATTGTACGGGTACGTCTAGTTTACAAGTTGAACTACACGTTACTGTTGTTGAGATTTCTTTTCAAAGACCATTTCGTGTACTTGTAAAATCGTAATGAAGTTGAGTTGACATTTGGACAGGTTAAATTTAAAAGGAACATTAAGTTCGATTAAATCTATATTGAAAAGAAACAACAAATCATTCTGAATTGAATGCTATATTTTTATACTATTTGTTAGAATAAAGAGGATGAAATATCTTGAAGTAAAGACCTATGTGTATATCGCACTTTACAGGTTCACTTGCTACGTGTACCTTGTAGAGCAAATGACGCCAAACGCAATAAATGATGACGTCACAATAGCGTTCAAAATACAAGTACACGTACAAATAACATGTAAGAAATCTCAACCTCCCTATTGTCATAGCGCGGCGTCCGTCGTCTGTCGTCCGTCCTTTATCAGGTTAGTGTTTTTTAACTCTTTCGTGCCGATCGGTCAACAAATATTGCCGCCCAGGGCTCTGATAGGCTGACACATTTTCGACATCTCCTCTGCAACCGCTGCACGGAATTTCAAAAAACCTTACAGGAAGCAAGAACTCAAGGTCCTCTACCAAGTTTGCGTTTTTCGTGCCGATCGGTCAACAAATATGGCCACCCAGGGCTCTGATTGGCTGACACATTTTCGACATCTCCTCTGCAACCGCTGCACAGAATTTCATAAAAACCTTACAGGAAGCAAGAACTCAATGTCCTCTACCAAGTTTGTGTTTTTCGTGCCGATCGGTCGAGAAATATGACCACCCAGGGCTCTAATTAGATGACACATTTTGGAATTCTCCTCTGCAACCGCTACACATAATTTCACGAAACCTTACAACCTTACAAGAAGCAAGTACCCAAGGTCCTCTACCAAGTTTGTGTTTTTCTAGCCGATCGTTTAACAAATATGGCCGCAGAGGAATCTGATTGGCTGACACATTTTTGACTTCTCCTCTGCAACCGATGCACAGAATTTCATAAAACCTTACAGGAAGCAAGTACCCAAATTCCTCTTCGAAGTTTGTGTTTTTCGTGCCGATCGGTCAACAAATATGGCCGCCGAGGTCTCTGATTGGATGACACATTTTGGAATTCTCCTTTGCAACCGCTGCACAGAATGTCATGAAACCTTACAGGAAACAAGTAATCAAGGTCCTCTACCAAGTTAGTGTTTTTCATGCCGACAGGTAAAAAATATGGCGGCCCGCTACACAGAATTTAACGAAACCTTACTGGAAGCAAGTACTCAAGGTCCTCTGCCAAATTGTCCACTATCATTCTTTTATTTGCAACTCAGGTGAGCGATGTGGCCCTCTTTGGGATCTTGTTTCTTATTGATGTGTATATCATATCGCTGCGATGGGCTGTTCGTTTCAATTGATTTCAACTAATTTCAAAAGTAAAATTGTGGCTATTGTCAGTATTGAATACAAAATGTAACACAGAGAACATGAAATATCTTAAGACGGCTTTCGGAATTTACTGATTGTCTGCGTTTGATCTAAATAGACAAAGGTTTATTTATTCATTTATTTCTCTTATCTATTTATTTATTAATTTTAATTATTCATTTATTCATTTTAATGATTCATTTCTTAATAAATTAATTGATATGGTCCGTTCATCATTTGACAAACAGATATGCAAATAATACCCCCCCCAACACACGCAAACTGATACGGTATATCGAAAATGACTTCGCCTTGCTTCCTTTGCTTTGTCATAATTCATATTAATTTCAAGAATACTCAACAGAAATAGTATTTATACAAATGGCAAAAATGGATAGTGACCATATCCTTGTAAACGGCACAAAATCGATAATTCAGAAAATCATAAACCGAAGGCATACAAAATCAGAGTAAATCAGGAACCAAAGCGAACAAATTAAAACCTCAACCACATGAAAAGAAGCGAACTCCCGATATGGGAGTGAAACCCATGTATTATTTTTTTTCATTTGTTACGGATCGAGTTTTACATTCTAAATTATATATATACCTTTTATGTTTTCCGGTAAGCGACATTGAAACTCTTTTCTGAGTTTTTCAATTTCCCTCTTTATTGTTCGGCCACTGTCCGTGTCCTCCAACGGTCTGGATGCATAGTACAACATATCCTGCTGGAAATGTAAACCTCCCAACCTTGCTAGGATCTATGGAAATAGAATAATGAAACTAAGTTGCTATAATAATGGAGGTAGCAGATGCAAAATCATTCTTACCAATATTAACATTTGAATATAAATAAGGTGTTTTTAACAACACCATTTACACAGTGAAGATCAGATGAAAAAGAATGGATCACACGAACTGATTGGCTTTTCTAGATAAATGCTCAACATGCTCAATAAAAAAATATTTGACTTTTGGTTTGGGTTTTACTCACTTGACGGGTTGATTAAACGAAATGACGTTTCAGATAATACGATTCGCTAACAATAAGCACAATACCTGGTCTTTGATATATTTAGTTCTGATTTCTTGTCTTTTCACATCTTCCGTAAAAGATGATTTAATAAAAACGTACCACCGTCAGGTTTGACCATTTCTTTCCGAACTCGGTGTTTGTCATCCTCATGTTTTTACAATGTGCATGTTCATTTCTGATTCCTCTCAGACGCAGTAAATCAGCACCTAGAGATGTGTCACTTGGTACAGGATCGGTATTCCAACCGGTTGCAGGTGGGGTGACATTTGATAGATTCCTCAGGAGAAGAATAAGTAGCGTAGCATCAAAGTCATCTAGATTTGCAGAGCCTGAACATGAAGATAAAATTCTCTTTACCTCAATATCAACTTAAATCATGGATTACTTTATGAAATAACTTAAATGTTAAACGTCTTCAAATTGAATAGCATCATTTAAGAACAGATAAATTGGAAACATGGACCAGACATGCACGTTTCGGGTACTTAGCCCTCGTCAGTGATCCTCAAATCTAAACGAAATTTATTGTTTATCTAAGGATCAATGATACCCCCGCCAGGTATATTTTACATATCAGCAGTGTATAAAAAGTTTGAAGGGGCACAATTCAACACAAAATTGAGGAACATGACCTTTATTTGTACTTGACCTGTATTTCTCAATGTAAATTAAGCTACATCTAAAAAATAAATATATTCCCTGTTACAGTTTTCATTTAAATGTCAGGCAAGCACAAAATATTGTTTTTTTTTTCAAGTTTGAAGGGGCACAACTCTGCATAAAATTAAGCCATATTCAAACCTAACCAAACGTATTTGAGGGACATGACCTATATTTGAAGTTGACCTGTATTTCTTGGTGTAAAAGGTATATGCAAGAAATGTATAGATTATTTGTATCGGTTTTCCTTTAAATGTCCTGAAACTACAAAATTGTGAATTTTTCAAAGTTTCAAGGGGCATAACAACCAAATTCGAACTTGACCTGTATTTCTTGGTGTAAAAGCTATATGTAAGGAATGAATTGATTCTCTACAACGGTTTACCTTTGTCCGGAGACCACAAAATTGTGAATTTTTCAAAGTTTCAAGGGGCATAAGACTGCATGTAAGTGAGGGACAAGACCCATATTCGAACTTTACCTGTATTTATTGGTGTACAAGCTATATGAAAAAATTGATTATCTGTAATTATAGTTTTCCTTTAAATGTCCGGAAACCACAGGTGGGACGGACGCACACACGGACGCACGCACGGACAAGTGCATCACTATATGAGTTAAAGAAGATCCTGACGATAATCTCAACAGCACTCACAATAGAGCACCAAATTGAGCATCGACGGACCCCTAGCAAGCTAGAGGTGGGATCAGGTGCCCGGGAGGAGTAAGCATCCCCTGTTGGCTAGCCGCACCCGCCGTCGATGTTCATGCACGAAAATGAAAAGAATATATAAAACACATGCACTGTCCGAGGCCACGTCTATATAGAAAGTGCTATAGTGACAATGTCAGGGAATAATATTCAAAACACTTACTGTCAAACCCCTCGCGGGGAACTTTTTTACGAGCTCCACACGGCAAAGGGCATAAGTGTGACACAAATGAGTTAAAGAAGATCCTGACGATAATCTCAACAGCACTCACAATAGAGCACCAAATTGAGCATCGACGGACCCCTAGCAAGCTAGAGGTGGGATCAGGTGCCCGGGAGGAGTAAGCATCCCCTGTTGGCTAGCCGCACCAGCCGTCGATGTTCATGCACGAAAATGAAAAGAATATATAAAACACATGCACTGTCCGAGGCCACGTCTATATAGAAAGTGCTATAGTGACAATGTCAGGGAATAATATTCAAAACACTTACTGTCAAACCCCTCGCGGGGAACTTTTTTACGAGCTCCACACGGCAAAGGGCATAAGTGTGACACAAATGAGTTAAAGAAGATCCTGACGATAATCTCAACAGCACTCACAATAGAGCACCAAATTGAGCATCGACGGACCCCTAGCAAGCTAGAGGTGGGATCAGGTGCCCGGGAGGAGTAAGCATCCCCTGTTGGCTAGCCGCACCCGCCGTCGATGTTCATGCACGAAAATGAATAGAATATATAAAACACATGCACTGTCCGAGGCCACGTCTATATAGAAAGTGCTATAGCGACAATGTCAGGGAATAATATTCAAAACACTTACTGTCAAACCCCTCGCGGGGAACTTTTTTACGAGCTCCATTTTATGGCGGAGTTATAAAAATGTAATCTGCCCAAAAAGTGTAATAGTAACTATGTCCAAAAACGTACCGAAAGACGTAGCAGGATGGGTGGGATGTGATCCTACAGGACCCATGTGAAGAAGCATGGTGAACATATTAGAGAATTGGTATGAAGAAATCGTTGTTGCATTGGAATTGTCATATTTCATTTTGTCAATTATATTTCTTTAAATTGAATGAAGAAAGTTTTCTGCTATGATCGTTCAAAATGTTAAAGACATGTTAATTCAATTTCAATAAGGAGGCTAGATAATCGTTTGACGTCATCAGATATAGAGTGCGGTACATTATACGTGGCCTTTTTTTATTTTAGTTTTTCAGCCCTCAAACTCCTCCATAATTCGCTTGTTTCTCGACGGATTTCGACAAGTTTGGTATCGATGGATACAAAAAATTATCATCTACAATCTGATTGTAATAAATATTTAGTCAAATATATCTTAATATATATATATACAAAAATATCCCGTAATTCAGACGCCCTTGCTACTGCCGTAAACGTATCGTTTGTATAACGTCGTCATCGGTTATGAATTCAACCACTTGTTGCCCAGGAACAAAATCAAGAAGGTAAATTTAAGTTAATGAACAAAGAGGATAATTCTCGGAGATTATAGCGATATCAAAGATAAGATATTTCAAGTTTGGTTTCTCTAATAATATTTGGTTTAAAGAAGTCTTCTTCAATTTTGTCAACTTTCGTACTTTGCAGCGAGATGTTATCGAATAAATTAAGGTTCCCTATTTGAAAAGTTTGAGCGAATGAATTTAAGTTTTGACCCTGCTTCGTTCAAATATATATCCATTTCACAGATAACTGCACGCATTATTGCATGAGAACGAGGGAGGTGATTGACGTCCACTTATTGACATGGAACGTCAAAATGTCTAAAAACGTTTCCGTTTACTTTAGGTCGATTTCTCTTATTCATATAATTTCTGTATCTCTGAATAGATTCATGGAAGCAGAAATGAAATTTTGGATAAAACATTTTTTTAAGCTTTGATTTGAACTTTATTTGACAAAACTCATATAACTGACACTAACAAGACATGAAAGGTGAGTTTACAAAGGAAAAGGGCGAATAACGCTTGACCAGGGATATTTAGAATTACACATATTACTTCCTTTTTTGTTTATTTTTTTCGACACATTACCAGTAAACTTGTCCATTTTTTTATTTCGATTATCATTGCTGTGTAAGTACTCTTCTTTGCATCAGGATTTGAGACTTTCGCTGAATGTTGGGAAAGAATAATCTCGACTCGGAGTATCTGATGTTTTAGCTCACCTGAGCTATTGTCATAGCGCGTCGTCCACCGTCCGTCCATCGTCTGTCCTCCGTCCGCCGTCCGTCTGTATTCCGTCCGGCGTAAACCAAATAGATTTTTACAATTTGGAAACGAGGTAAAGCGGAATGTCTGGTACTTTTGTAAAAAGAGTAGAGTCTGGTTTTGAAAAGTATGTCAATTATAATAGATATTAACAAATATTTTCATCATTATAATGTTATTTTGGGAACAGGGCATTTAAATTTGACTTGTTTCAAAGTTTTACAAAATCGTTATTATGGCAACCAAGTATTTTAAATCAGGATGAACGATAACATGTACTTTTCAAGTTTTTTTTTCAAAGGACAGAGTTTATCATTAAGAAACATGTAAAAAAAAATAACTCCTGACAAAGAATTATTATCACTTTGATGTCAATAGGGTACCGAGAACTTTTAGATAGATTCTCATTTTGGGGTGGGGGTACAAAAATGTACTTTTCTGGAACAGTTTTAGCTATTTCACTCTTTGAAAACATTATCTATAAATTGACAGTAAGTGTTTTGAATGTTTTTCCCTGACATGGTCTCCATAGCAAGGACATAGACATAACCTCAGACAGTGCAGTGTATGTATTTTATATATTGTTTTCATTATCGTGCATGAACATCGACAGCGGGTGCGGCTAGTCACAGGGGATGCTTACTCCTCCCGGGCACCTGGTCCCACCTCTAGCTTGCTAGGGGTCCGTCGATGCTCAGTTTGGTGCTCTATTGTAAGTGCTGTTGAGATTATTGTCAGGATCTTCTTTAACTCATCTATAAAGACATATACTTATTTGATGATATTATGGTGAAAATGATTTTAAGAATGGTTTAGATCTGGAGTTATTATCAATATATCATGTTTTCATCTATCAAAATTCATTGTTTTGGACAGATTGCGGAGTTGGTTTACAAATATATTATTCATATGAACTATCATATGTAATCTTTATCACAAATATAAATCATCAGATATCAATGTTAAATAACAGAATATTTTTTCCTAAGACAAAGAATTTTTTTATTATTGAGCCACCTTAAGAATCTGTAAACGAAAGTTACGAAACGAATGTTGATATGAAGTATCGGTGATGTTTCATGTAAAATATATAAGGCATTAGGGCTATTATACTCTACTTCCTGTTATTCTAATAAAAGAAAAATAAGATACCACTATGTTTGCCAAAGATGCACGACTTCGGCAATGTTCGGGACCATACATTTTCATGGTGTTTTGAATGAAACATTGAAAAAATATCAAATATCGTAAAACATGCAAGATATGGAAGTTCATGATTTCTAACTTTTCGACGTGTTGTTATTCTAATGCACTCCGTTCGAGACGTGCATATACTGATTTGCTGAGCGATTAAAAAACTGCAAGGGGATTCACGTTTCACTCCAGGTTTACCTATGGCGTCATACGTTGCTATGGCGACGTCGTTAAAAGCGGACGTTTTCTAGCTTCTTACTGACCAAAGCATTAATATATCAAAATAGGGATACCATACTGATGTTTTACAAAAACGGACAGGGTATCGGCGAATCTCCTGTCAGAAATATCCGTTTTACCTAAAATAACCCCCCCCCCCCAATTGTTGACATTGTATTCGCCGATACCCTGTCAGTTTTTTTGTAAATAATACGGAAGTAAAACACACATTATAACCCTTAATTATACCCAAGTCGATTAATCTTGATTGATGGATTTTGGAAGAGAAAGACTGGGAACTCCAACAACACTCGTTGCAGCATGAAAGCTATCCTTTTGAATGTCTGTTATTTCCAAAATGATGTTTTCCTGATATCTACTGCATGCCATTCGATTCCTTCCGACTTTTAGTATAGGTTATCTAAGGCTTCCTTTGGAATCTTCTGGCAGTTAAATAAATCTTCGTTGAGATTCTATACTTAGGTAAGTATTTAGAAGTACACGATCCGCCTGTCTTTGATTGTTGACCAGCCGATTTGTGTAGATATTCAGCTAAGAAGTGGCATATTCACCGGAGTCAAACATAATTCAAGTATTTTTAAAAGTTGAAGCCAAGTTTTTTTTTTAGAAAAAAACAAACTGACAATTCTTTACACAGACAGAAAAACAGGGACGTCGCTATTTGCTCCTAATCTCCTACTGGGGAAGGGGCATAAAACCGGCTTCATTTCCAAATTCATCTTCATTAGCTATATTGCTTTAAACACATGATCAATAAATAGAATTCGCTTCCCTTTTATCTTAAAAGAAGTCCTTTTTCCCTCAAATTTGATCTTTGATAAACCTGGATGAATCCCATTTGAAACCTTATATTCTCGATTTGTAGAAATACTTGATTCTTATGTCATTAAAAACATATCAAGTGAAATTGTTTCTATACAAGAAATGGAAGAAATGAATTAAATATTTATGGCATTTTACTCATGCAGTAGTAAAATCGTAAAGGGACTAACAATTTGAACATGATTATGATTAGTTGAATAATAAACGCTATGAGTACAAAATGTTTTTTTTTGTGCACCTAAATGATCACTATTCAGTTGCTATATTCGTATATTCGTTATTCTTCTGTTGAATATCACTTTATTTTGATATCAAAACATATAATGTGTGCATGTTTGGCTGGGGAATCGACAAGAAGGAAGTTTACTTTCCTGTCTCTAAACATGCACATATATATGTTTTGATCTCAAAATGTAGAAAGTACACAGTATCCATTGAAAACAGGAAATTACGATATGCATTGAAAGCCAAAAGAGTCTTAATTGTCATTTTAGAAAACAAGTTTCCGACACACGACCAGATTGCAATCATACCACTTTTGTATCACCACAGACTGTTTCAGGGCACTATAAAATGAATCCATACATATTTCATTGCACAAGCGATGGGGCATCTATTGACAATGTCCCTTTGAAATTTGATTTGTTCAAACGCAAACACCATAACCGTGTTGGCTTTTGTTAAGCTGTTTGACGATAGTTGAAGATGGTTATTTGATACAGTTTATGATATAATCCGAGATCTAGAATGCACCTAAAGGGCAGGTCCATTTGTATTTTGCTTCGATTTACGAAGTCAGGAGATAGTATTTAGTTATCTCTTTTAAACCAACCTGTCAAGAGTGATGAAAAAATATCCATTTATCTTTTGTTGTGCATTCCGTTGCTATTACAACAATTTGCTTTGTACAGGTATATTTTCTTAAGATAATTTTAAAAAATAGTGTCTCAAAAGAAACGATTCTAATAAAAATGCTCTCATGATGGGCGTCGCTAGGAAATTCTTAATCTTCCCCCGATTTCTGATCTGATCCGATTCCAATAGAGAGGAATTTGTGGGCTGTGTTTGTCTTTCACTCACTAATTTGTATCAGAGAGGTCTCTTTTATTGTGTCCTTGACTAATTTCTAATAGGAGGTTGAAATCCATTTCATGGCAATTAAATTATCATGCCATGTTTTCACCCATATTTTGCTAATTGGTTAAAGAAGATCCTGACGAAAATCCCAACAGCACTCACAATAGAGCACCAAACTGAGCATCGAAGGACCTCTAGTAAGTTAGAGGTGGGACCAGGTGCCCGGGAGGAGTAAGCATCCCATGTTGGCTAGCCGCGACCGCCGTCGATGTTCACGCACGATAATGAAAACAATATATAAAATACATGCACTGCACTGTCTTAGGTTATGTCTATGTATAAAGTGCTATGGCGGCCATGTCAGGGATAATGTTCAAAACACTCAAAGGACAAGTGTAATTGATATTATTATTCCAACGCCACCTCAAGCAAATAACCTTTCAAGTGTATCACATGCAATAATATTCTCCTATATGATCACAAGAAATGTCCCTAGTTCAAATGCAGATTATCAGGATGAGAAGTTGAAGAAGTTTTCTTTTACTTCAAATAAGGTTGAAATGTGAATCATAGGGAAAACAAACATCTGAAAACAAATTATTTTATAGAGTTCATACATCAAAATGGCAAAAAACTTGTTTATTGGGATATGGTCATTATTCATATTCGTTATTCAACGACACTTATGGTCTCGTTGAATAACGAATATGAATAATGACCATATCCCAATATACAGCACAAATTCGATAATTAAGGTCATACAACATACAAAATCATGATAAAACAGGAACCAAATCAAACAAACAAAAACACCCACCACATGAAATTTAAAGAAGCGAACTCTCAATATTGGAGTGAAACCAGGTGCCCAGGAATAGTCAGCATCTCCTGCTTGCATGCGACACCAATCGCTTCAATTCGGCATAAGAATTGAAATTAACCTCTCAGAATCAGAATTTAACACAAATTGTATTGATTAAGAAATGATGCGGCACCCTCTTTACATAGATACAATGTATTTCTATAAAATGAGTACCATAATTAAGCCGATTTTCAAGTGATTGGCTTCATGAGGCGGCACGCTCACACTAATACATGTATTTGTTTCCAAAATTCACTGAAAGGATATAAGAGGAAGAATACACGCATATAACACAACAATTCGAGAGATACATTTGAGGCCGTGATTACCACACTGTATATGCCGTTTGTGTGCTGAGGATCCTTTAAATGCGCTATCAGTGTGTTGTCCGCACGGCCTCCGTACGATACCTCTGAGGAATAGGAAAAGTAGGAGGGTTGTGCGCTCGTAATCCAGGATAACTACACCTTCCTCTATTTCCGTGGCAAATGGCCGTCCTGAGTCGGCACCGGTTGCCCATTGGTCTCGTTGTAGTCCTTTTTGTTTGATGTTTCTATGATGTGCGTTGGTGTCCCTTGTCCCTTTTGTGTCTCATTCTGTGCTTGTCTGCTCTTTGTTTTGGCATTGGGTGTTTTGCTGTGGATGCTGCAACCTGGTGTTGTTGGAGATCCCCTCCTTTGTTGGCAAGACTCAAACATGCCTTAACATACTCTTGGTATTCTGAACTGTTGCTGCAGTCGGTCTACTTGCGGTGTACCGGTTCATTCTAAAATACGACACGGCAGCAGCCTCTCAAAATAGTGCACGTCAAAAAATAAAAACGCACAGCAGGGCTTTATGCAAGAAGCACGTAGATGTAACAATGGTGAGTAAGTAATAGAATTATTCAAAATAAGATACCTGTAGAAGGATACAAATTATCCCACTGTGTCTCTGTCAGAATTTTTATCTTTCGCAGATGTTGACATTTTCCCTTGTTCTGTGATAAAAATGTTTTTAAATCTGGATGTCGACTTCGAAAGATTTGTCTAAGAGCCTGTGGTGTCACTTTCATTACTCCGATAGAATATCGACAATAGTTTATTTCTTCTTCACATATGTCTACTGGAGTACTTGTCGCCATCTTGTCAGTCATACACTCTATATTATTTCCTTTAAATTCCTTGCATATGTGTTTGATTTTTATCACTAGCCAACGGATGGAGAGTCTTAATTTTAAAGAAAATTACATGATTCCACATGTGATGAAAAAATTAACTATTTAACAAACTTCCTCATTCACATCAGCCGGGAAAGGAAATTACGTATATGGAGATCCAAATATAAAGTTAAATTTAACAACTTGTGAAAGTGACATACATTCATTCTAATGAAATTTTATGTACGTGTAATACAATGTTAAATTTGTATCTAGTTTTGAAGACATCAACGCATAGCATACCATCCCTTGCCCATTGGCCTCGTTGGTATATGTGTAGTCCTTTGTGTTTGATGTTTCTGTGTTGTGCGTTGACCTTACTTGTCCCTTATGCGTCTCTTTCCGTGCTTGTCTGCTTTGTGTTTTTGCATTTGGGTGTTTTGGGGTTTTGCTGTGGGTGCTACAACCGGGTGTTGTTGGAGATCTTCTCCTTTGTTTTATTACTACATATTTCTTTTTCAAATCACCTTACTTTCAAATTGTAATTTCCAGTCATATTTTACCTTGACCTTTCAAATATTCATTCAACTGAAAATGAAAAACTTGGCTCTCTGTGTTCATCTGCGGCTTTTATATTTTCTTCATTATTAAGTCATTCATAGAGGAATGATATATTGACATGTCCTATCTTGAAAAATGGGATTGGGTGTAACACATATGTTATTGTTGGATAAGTTTAAGGTAGGAGCATACTTCTTTTCAGATTCACCCAGATATATTGATAAATTCTGGTGAAATGCAACATATATCAAATTATATCAAAGGTTCAAATACTTCAAATTCTACAAAATGTTCTAAAATTGATAAACTCAATCATCATTAAGGAAGTTCTTTGGTCGCTACTGAGATCTGATGAAAGCATACGAATTTCCTCTTTCCGGAATGATTAATGACATTCTAGATTGAATGATTAGTGACATTCTAGATTGAATGATTATCAACATCATCAATCACTATTTCTTTACCTGATACGTACATCAATATATACAACGAGATTATCACCGATTTGACAAGTTGTAATGGTTGTTGAGACAGGTGTTACATGCAAACAGGAGACGCTGACTCTCCCCGGACATCTGGTCTCGCTCGGGGAATACTGTTTGTTCTGGGGTTCGCAACCAACTGTTCCAAAGATAATTGTAATAATTTTGCCTTTCCTTCTTGATGTTGAGACCGAATGACCTTCGATTTTTATCAATACAAGTCTTATGTTTTATATATAGATTTAATCCAGTAAAATAGATAATATTTATCAAATCATTTTTTTTGAATATTTTCAACTTCACGTGGTTTTGCGAGATATAACGTCACGTTTTAACATTTGTTACATCGTGACTAACCCACGTTGGTGCTGTTATCTCAGGTACGAACTACCCTGGGATCCACACGGTATATTTTTTTTTCTGGTAAATAAAATGAATATTTTAAATATGAATGATTCAAATCAATGTGTGCACCAAATTTACAGAGTTAATATCTTATACGAAAATTAATATTGCCTATTGTGAGAAATTATTTTGGGGTGTCGGACTAGATTACTTTAGAATGTTTAGTAGGAATTCCACTTAAAGATCATCTTTCGAAAGGTTCTTTTTCAGTCTGAGTTTTCTTCTTTATATGATTGAAGTTGATAAAAGTTCAAAATAGAGGTTTGCACAAACAGGAAACATCTCGCTGTCCTCAATGTTTGAAGATAGTTTAGATAAGACCTATCCAAAACACTGAATTTAACAAGGAGCTGATAAGTTAAGGGCTAGATCTAGCCCTGAAATCACTCGATAATTTATCGTGCGCTATCCTTCTATTTCAGGAAAAAAAAGTGGTCGGTATTAAAGTATAAAGTACAAGAAGATTTATAGTAGGATTTCATCTATATAAATTTGGTGATAGATGTTATAATTATAGGTTGAAGAGATAGGGGTACTGATGAGAGAAAACGTCAAATATCTAGCGAAAATTCACAAAACAATGCATTACCTTACACAAATTTGATGTCTATCATACTTCTGTACCTTTAATGTCAAACTTGGATAAGAAAAATTAACCTTGATGTTATTATATGATATGATAGGCAAAATCTCCAATCCGGAAACTGAAAAACGGTTATATATCATATTTATCAGCCACCAATGTAGCTTTCAGGCGCGAAATACGCACAGTGTAGAAATAGACAACTTTCTCGTTTATTTCCTTCCTAACGGTTAAATATTTGATCGGAACACACATTTTTAAGAAAAAATGGCAATTTTTATTTATATCACGCTTTTAAGACTAATTCTAAAATAGTCCCCCCCCTTTTTTTCGTTTTTCTCCTTTGGGACACTTCCCCCCTTGGTTCAGAACCCCACTTGGCCAGACAATTTGTTTTATTGATTTACACCTTTGGTGAAAGTGACAGCCTTGTACAGAGCACATATAAAAAAGTGGAATTCTGTACCGAGGGGGGAGTGGTAATGCTGAAGAATACCTTTTCGTTTTCCATTTAATTCCTTGGGAAAAATGCTTATTTTGACCCCCAAAACATTTGTTTTATTTTGAATAATTTTTCCAACCTGACAGAAGATTAAAATCTGTACCAAGATACCTCTTATTTGTACCCCCCAAAGAATCTAAATTTTCGCATTTTGAAATTTCGACTTTTCAGGGCAGATTTTACGCCTGATCTTAACAGCTCCTTTACCGGCTTACTTTTTTCTGCATAGCATAAGTGACGGGTGTTCCTAGCAAACAAGAGATGATTACTCCCCCCCCCCCGGGCACCTGATATCATCTCCACCTTGGCTTCTTTGAAAATGTGTTAGTTGATTTTAATATCTAAATCTCAACAGATGTTTTTCACTATATGTAACGTGCGACTGAGATATAACGTTTTTTACGGTAATCGAGACTATTTTCTACTGGTTTTTGATGCATTATTGGTAATTTACTTTGTTTCTAGAATTTTCTCCCAAAAACTCTATCCGTTTTAGTTCCTTTATAAAAAATAAGTATCAATATGTGTTTATAATATCTACATCTATAACTCCAAAGCATAAAAGATACGTTAGTAACGTTTTTTTGCCAGATTTTCCTCTTTATGCCTTTTTGACATTTTTAAATGTAAATCGAAGAAATCTTCGATGCTTCAGTCATGTGTATTTTCGGTTTGATAGGATAAAACCTAAATAAGTCGGGACTGAGCTCCGACAAAGCACATGTATACATTTGTCGGGGTGTCTCCTCGACATTCCCGACTTAGCTTTGACCCACTCCGACTCGCCCTGACCAAAGCTACGACTCGCCCGACTGAGCCCCGATTCACACCGACTTCATAAGTCGGGCACTTTGTGACTGGGGATTAATACTCTTTAGGGCTCAACCCCGACTTACATAAGTCGTAGCAAGGTCGGGGAGGTCGAATCTAAGCAAGGGTAAATCGTAGCTCAGTTGAGGCTCATCGGGAACAGACCCTCGCGACTGAGCTACGAATCACCCCGACTTAGCCCCGATTCACCAAGACTAAGCCACGACTTTACCAGAGGTCGCCTGGACCTTCCCGATTGACGCCGACCTAGATATAGCTGATGAAGACAGGGCTACGATCTGCCCGACTTAGCCCCGACTAAGCCTTGACTTGAGCAAGTTCATGTTTTTCATTATGTCTAGTAGTTGATCAGTTTAATTTCACAATGCCATTAAAAAGAGAAAGGAGCTCCAAAGCAGGTTCCAAAAAGACTGATACCATAAAAGAATGATTATCGTATATCAATTTGCAACGGAAGTCATTGTTTAATCGGGGTAGGTCGTAGTTAAAAGTCGGGGATCAGTCTACTCAAGTCGTGGTGAGTCGGGGCAGGTCGTAGCTAAATCGGAAAGGTAGACCTGGGCTAAGTCGGCGGTATACGTAGATTGTGGTAGATCGTAGTCAAGTCGTATTGAGATCGCGACAGAGTCGGTGTTACGGTGTTACGGTCAATAAGGATACTGCAGTGCCAACTTCCCCTACGTCATCAAAATTTTAAGTCGGGGCTGATCGGGGAGCTAAGTCTGCTGCACAACTGCTTCAGTACCTGGATATATTAATAGCATACATGTATGTCTCTGCCTATCAACATATCTCATATACGTATACCATGTATTTCAAGTGCTAAATAAAAAAGTTTATACGTTTTATGGACGATATTATATGAACAGAAAGTAATATATTCCCTTAAAAAACAGTCGCCTATACCGTAAAAAACTATCGCGATTACAATAGAAAAGTGTCGCCTAATACGGTTCTATACCGTAAAAAAGTGTCGCAACACGGGACAAGTAAACTTATTCTTAAGAAGACTTACAAATGAAATAAAGAGTTTTATATATTTTATTCTGGTATATTTTTTACATGAAAACGTATCTTTGTCTGATAACATCAGTATTTTCATTTTGATACTGAGTTTTGAAATCATAAACACTAAAAATCGCTAGAAATTTATGTTTCTGGCGGTTTTTGTCGTCAGAAACGTGATTTAGATTGCTTAATTTCCAAAATATGTAAGCATTTGATAGTCATAAAAGAAAATTCGAAATTATTTCACAAAATAAACTTTAAAAAAGGTCGGAATCTGTATTTTATCACCAAATTTCTTCATAAAATGAAAGATCTACCGTAAAAAAAATGTCGCGATTTCCGTAGAAAATGAATTCCCGCAGTCGCACGTTACATAGAGTGTTTTTGTAGAATCGATATTTATTGCAATTGGCGCTGCAGAAATCAATTTGTGTGGCACCGCACACATGTTTTAATAGTGGTATAGATTCAAATGAGTTAAAGAGGATCCTGACAACAATCTCAACAGCACTCACAACAGAGCACAAAGTTGACCATCGACGGACCCCTAGCAAGCTAGAGGTGGGATCAGGTGCCCGGGAGGAATAAGCATCCCCTGTTGGCTAGCCGCATCCGCCGTCGACGTCCATGCATGAATTTGAAAACAATATCTAAAATTATGCACTGTCCTAGGTCATTGTAGGTTGTGTCTATGTAAAAGTGCTATGGCGATCATGTCAGGGAAAGACATTCAAAACACTAACTCTCTTCTGGTTAGTCTGTCATATTGTATTAGTTTGAAATTATTTAAACATATAGAATCTTGTTGTATTTTTTCAGTGTTCGCTGCACACCGAATTATAATGTTTGGTGGGCTTAGGGATCAATGAAATGTTAACTATCTATAGTGTATATATATTTCTTCGAGTTTATTCAGGATGGCGTTACTTACTATTAAGTTTGACCATTCCTACCACTATGCATTTAAACATAAAGGACAAGATTTACTGAATATCAGGGAAACAATTGTGAATTACAGATGTTTTCCAGTTAAGGAACAATTCTTACAAAAAATTTGTTTTAGTAAGACGCCAATTTGACAGTCAGAAGAAGAGCAACGATTTCCTTCTGTCAATTTACGATTTGGTCGGAAGAACATTGAGGAAAGTTTCGCATATATCAGATCTTTATCGAAGCGGAAGGTCTAACACTTTTCTAGAATCTCACAGAGAATAAACGTCTACAAATAGCAAACAAAAAGCACTCTCGGTAGAGTTACAATGACAGTTTTGTATAAGACAGTTAGTGTGATATGGTCATAGAATTATGGTAATAATAAACAGAAGTACCAATCCGTTATTCAGTGTCGAAGTTGAGAAGGCAAGACAAAATCATTAGAATTTCTTTGGAAAAGTTGCGAACCAAGGAATAAACAGTAATCTGAAGTGAGAAGTGATCCTCGATAGGCTAACAAGAAATAAGATTTGCGGCCCTTGCCACAAGCTTTCGATATGCGATCAGGAAATGTCTAGCTCTGGTTTGATACCAAGGTGAGTACAGAATCTGATCTCTTTGCCTGTAACCATAATAATGCGTTTCCTTATGTACTAAAGATTGGATTGTTCCAATTAAGATATTTCCCTTTGAAGTGAAGTATCAGAAACGTGCATGTCTGGTCCATAATGACAAATATTGATAATGACCATATCAAAATAACAGCATGAAATCGATTATTCTGAAAATCATAAACCGAAGGCATACAAAATCAGGATAAAATAGGAACCAAAGCAAAGAAATAAAAACTTCCACCACATGAAAAGAACTGAACTCCGGATATGGGAGTGAGACCAGGTGCCAAGGAAGAGTCAGCATCTTCTGCTTGTATGCAGCACCCGTCGCTTCAATTCGGTAGAATGTCATATCAGGTTGCTTCAATTTTGGAAGATACAAGTACATTCAGCGGTTTGATTGTTCAAAACCTGTTCTTAAACTATGTTATTGAATTGGAAGACGTTTAACGTTTAAGAACGAAATCCAATATCTCATGAATGTTAGATAAAAAAAACTGTTAACACCAGACCTTGGCTTACTACTTGGTCTACTTTGAACCATCTTGGTTCACATGGTTAACAAGTATACAAATTTCAGTATTAATATGTCATCAACAGTCATCAATAAGCAACCATGTTCTTTATTTTCACATAAGGTCTTTGCTGCATACCGTGTTATACGCTTTGCTTGAATCGAGAAAGTTGATATAATAATTACGTCCTATTTCTGTATTTTTGTAACGTTTCAAGCAATACAAATGATGCATTCCACCAACCTTGTTTTGCCTGAAAACCCAGTTGCGGCTTGCTGGGTAAAGGAACATTAAAAATGCGACTAAGAAGAACTTTCACAAAAAATCTTTTGACATGCATGACATCAAAACTATGGGTCAATAAAAGTTACAAGTAATCTTAATACCCCTTGATTCCTTTATACAGAGGACCTGTCCTCCGGGATAACGAATTATGACATCATATTATCATCACCATGAATAATATCTTCGTTCGTGATATCATCTTAATCTGGTGGTTTGCGACGTTTTGATAATCGATGGAAAGATTGCATCACATGATGAAGGTTCATCTGTGTTGTGGTGTACTCAGATTTAATATTATTACATCTATTTTCAATATTGACATTGAAGTCATAATTGAAATCATGATCACTAAGTGGAGTGTTGAATCATTATGAGTACAAGGTCTTAGGCGGCTTGCAATATAACCTTGCCGTCATCGCTATTTTCCTGCGCCATTTCACGCAATGATAAACCCCGAGAGGACAACCAGATACGGCATGTCGTTACAGTGACGTCATTTGGATTTCCGACGTAAACAGTGCAAAAGATCTAAAGGCATGGGGACGAGTACATCGGCAATGAGGGAAACGATTCTTATCTGTATGTAGAAAATTCACAAGACTCACGTCTAAAGAAGGTAGGTTTCGATTTATAAAAACCTGAATTTTGGAGTTTTAGTGGTGACTTCTCGCTCAGCTGATCGTGTTGACAACGTACGAATGAAGAAAGAATCCCTGATATTGCATTGTATTGCATAGAAACATGAAATATATTTGCAACATTTTATTTACAAAGACGAAGCCCCAGTTTCATACTGCAAGAATCTTGCAGGCACACAATAGTCGATGACGGCAGAGGTAGATTTCAAAGTGAAGATAAGCGGAACTGAAATCGGGCGCATGCGTAGAGGATTGGATAAATATAAGAGGAATGTGGTTTCCGACCTTTGATAAGACGCCAAAAAAAAAAGGCATCATCTCGAGACAAGTGTACGTAATCCCTTACTCCCCAAAAATGGAATCAAAGGGATGGTGCTAAGATGTAAATCTCCTTTAATTTCGATGGTATGTTTGGATCAAATGACAAGTTTCCGAAATAGCAAAATAATATATATGATGTCAAAGTGATATATGGCTAAAACAAAGCTTTTTTTCTGGCGACAGAACGGGAACGTAACCCCAGATAGCAAGGGTACATTGGCCCGACGTCGGTATATGGTTGGTGTATCGGCTAGAGGTCGGCATCGGCATAACTACATTGGTCCGACGTTGGCACGATGTATGGTACTTTTATCATATACCGAGAAGTCATATCGGACAATTAGAAGACATTGGTCCAGCGTCGGACCAGTGAATGTTAATACTGTAATGAGTTGACTTAATTTACATATATTCTGATAAGCTCACTTTCAAAGCACCGGCATAACGCAAAGTATTCATGCATACTATCTGGACAAATTATGTCTGTCTGTATGTATATACAAATTAATGACATAATTTCAACATCGGTCCATTATCGGCCCAACGTGTGTTTTTCTGAAAAGTTCTACATCCTTTCGTGTTCTCATCATTTTATTATTTTTAAACAAACGCTTCAAGAGAAAGGTATTATAATATATACAAATTATGTTCCCCAGTTTTGATTTGTAGAAAAGAACATGTACGAAAACGGTCCATCATCGGGCCGTTGACGTCTTGTTTAGCTATACTTTATTTTTTTAAGATTCTGTGTGTGTTTTGAATCTGGTCTTTAATTAAGACAACCAATTAGATATAAATATTTTCAAAGATGAAAAAGTAAAAAAAAAGCAAGTTTACGATTAATCTAATTCTTTGATTAATTGTATCTCATATATAGACTGATTAAATTATTTTTAACCGCAAAATACAATTATAAAGAAATTAGCTTATTTAGCTGACCGATTTTGAGATTGACCCCTAGCATAAAACTTTCAATAAGAGCATATTTCAGAGATAAGATGCTAAGATATATGTAGGTCAGTATACTGGATGAAATTCACAGCAGGGAAACTGGCCATCGCCATGGTTATCACGTAATCTGACACTCAAGGGCTTGCCCATCTTAGCAGAGGAAGGCGCTCAATTTATATATAAGCACACTGAACTTCAATGAATCTGGATGTTTTAAGTCACAAAAAGTGAGTATTATACATACATACTTTTGATTACAGGATTGCATATAATTACAAGTTAATTATTCATCTACGTACTTTGATTCTTTTCACAGTTTCAAGCGCATGTACATGTATACCAATAATTAAAATGGATGAACTGGAAATTGTATACACTACTTGTACTTCAAAATAATATACTTCCCATGGTCAAGATATTTCAATTGCTTATATGTTTGTGGTTTAATTTGCAAAAAAAAGAGAAAAAAAATCCACATGAATTTGTATTTTATTTTCAGTTTGGCAGTGACTATATGGGATAAATGCTCTAGGATGTTTTGAAAAAGGGGGATCAATGTCAGACGTCTACTGGCATTAATGAAGATATGTCTAAAATACATTTTGAGTTGGAGATTCCATAGCCATTTTGTCAAGTTAAAAACAAGGTAAGTTTTGATATATTAAAAAATATTATGATCTTCTATTGATCACATTGAATAGAATCAATTTAATTATACTTGACAGGCAAAATTTTTATCTTTGTATTATCATTTTTCCGACAATTAATAGAAATACTTTATCTTTTATTTTTTATGATGATTTTATTCTAGGAATATTTCATGGAATCAGGAGGACGGACACAAGTGGGAAAAGTGACACCAGAACTAGTGAGAAGAGGACTCTGAAGTTGCTGCATAGTGATTATGTAATGGGAACGATATTTTCATTAAAGGAAAAATATTACTTCTTTGTTATTGTAGTTTTGTAGATTTGTCAGAATGTCAACAGAGGTTTGGTATATAGAAAACCATACATTGGTTTGACAGCGGTTAGATGTTGGACCAACGTCGGAATCATTTTGGCACATTGGACCTGTGTCGGTTCAGTATCGGGCCGATAAAGGAAGAAAAGAATCATGTTGGACCAGCGATGGGCCAATGTTGTTGTTGGTCGTTGTTGACGTCGTGCCGATGTTGGCCCGATATATCGGTCCATCCGCGAACCGATGAGCAAGATTACATTGGCCCGATGAATACTGCCGACGTCGGGCCGATAAAACGAATATTGTTGGGCCGACGTCGGACCAATTTACCCTTGTTATCTGGGACTAAGGCTGAAGACGAAAGCTTTTAAAAGAGGAAAAACATGCACAGATAAAAAAGAAGAATAAAGAAGTCACGGAAATGGATAAGACAAGAATACATCAATTACGAAAGAAAAATGGCTATTTTCTATATAATAGCAAGTGATAAACCTCACACTTCTATCAACAGATCGACTAACATATTCATAGATAAAATGAATGTATTTGATAGACCAAAAAATAAACTAACTTGGGGACTAATTCCTAGCAACGATAAGTCACAAAAAAGCTATTTTAAATAAGTGACTGTTTTTGTCAGAAACCATTGCAACTAAGTCTGTTGACTGATCTCTTTATTGAATTGAAAAGGCGGATGTTGCATCTGTAATATCTTAGCTATAGCCAGTCACGTGATTATGAAGCATCTTATCTGTATGCATGCCCACGTGCTGGTCAGTCTGCCAGCTAGCGTGTACCTCTGTGCAACTCATAGTACCATGTATATATGTAAATAAATATAGAACTTAGAATTCAGCCTAGTGATCTTTTCAAGCAAATCATGACTTTATATTGTCTGTGACAATACTACATTTGGCGACGAGGATAAACTGGATTAAAAGAGAAACTCGAGTTTTAACAACCGTGTAGGACACTTGTTGTTTAAATGCCGAAAATGTCTCTTCCAACATTTCCAAAATTTGACATTCATTCCAATGAAAATTCTGTGGGAATTAGATGGACAAAATACGTAAATCAACTTGAGAATTTATTCGTTGCTATGGACATTTCTAGCAAAAAGAGAAAAAAGGCACTACTCTTACATTACGCAGGAGAAGATGTTTTTGATATCCATCAGACCCTTCCAGATACAAGTGCAGAAGACGGATATGATCAGTCAAAATCAGCTCTGACAAACTACTTTCAACCACAAGTAAATCGCGAGTTTGAAGTATTTGAATTCCGTCAAATGAAACAACTCCAAGAGGAAACCGTGGATCAGTTTGCGACCAGACTTCGACAAAAATCTAAACACTGCGACTTTGCGGACACTGACGGAGAAATCAAGAGTCAGATAATTCAAGGCTGTACCTCAAATGATCTGCGACGCAAAGCTCTTCGTGATAACTTGGATTTAACAAAATTATTATCAACAGCAAGGGCCATGGAAATTGCAAATAAACAAGCGGACAAAATGAGGAAATCAGAAGAAACCAATGCGGTAAGGCAAAAACCTTTTTCTAAGCCTAACATTAAGCAATCTAATTCTCAAAGCAAAGAAAGAAAGAAGCAAAAATGTAGGAACTGTGGAGGACGCTATCCACATCGCTCATCATGTCCTGCGTTTGGTCAAATCTGTGATTACTGCAAGAAAGAGAATCACTTTGCCTCGCAATGCCTGAAACGCAAAACTAGAGAAAGACAAAAGGTACAAAATGTCGACGAAAACAGCGCATCAAGCAGCGATGGTGAAAATTCGTCTACATCTTCAAGAAGCGACGATGAAACTACGACAAAAGGTGCATACTCATTCGGAGTTAAAGCCAAAGTCCATCAAATAGGTAAACTACCTAAAACAGAAATCCGTCTGAACGACCACAAAATGAAAATTATTGTCGATACGGGTAGCTCAATCAACATCGTAGAAGAAACCATGGTAAACAAAATGCGAAAAAAACCGAAACTGCAGAAATCGGATATAAGTGCGTTTGCTTACGGTCAAAAGGAAAAGCTCCGTATAAAAGGCAAATTTTCTGCATCCGTTGAATCCAAGGATAAGATCGTAACCGCTACATTCTACGTTGTGCCGGGAGATTATGGAAATCTGTTAAGTTACGCAACAGCAGTGGATCTTAATATTATACCGGTCATCCAGAAAGTGAAAATCCCGAAAAAGGAATTAACAGAAGAATACCGCGATGTGTTCGAAGGCTTCGGAAAATTAAAAGATAAAAGGATCAAAATACACATCGATGAAAATATCGCTCCTGTAGCAGAGCCTCACAGGAGAATTCCGTTTCACGTGCGAAATCAAGTAGAAGAGGAATTAAAGCGACTTGAGCAACAAGACGTCATAGAAAAAGCCGTAGGACCGACACCCTGGGTATCGCCTATCGTTGTAGCAACACGAGCGAAAAATCCGAATCAAATAAGGATATGTGTCGATATGAGGAAAGCTAACAAAGCTATTAAACGTGAGCGTCATCTTACACCGACTATAGATGACCTGATAATGGATCTTAACGGAGCTAAAGTTTTCTCCAAATTGGATCTAAGAAATGGATTTCATCAGCTAGAGCTCGAACCCGAGTCAAGGTATGTAACTACCTTCTCTACACATGTAGGATTATGGCGCTATAAAAGACTTAATTTTGGTATTTCTGCAGCTCCTGAAATATTCCAAAACGAAATTCGTCAAGCGCTACAAGGCCTTAAAGGAGTCCGTAACCTAAGCGATGACATAATAGTGTTTGGATCCGACCAAAAAACTCACGATGCAAATCTCCGTGCCGTTCTTCAGAGGCTAAGAGAAAAGAATCTTACTCTTAACAAGGAAAAATGTTCGTTTAATCAGAACAAGATATCTTTCTTCGGATATGTATTCTCAGCGGAAGGAATATCAGCCGATCCAAAGAAAGTAGAGGCAATCAAGGACGCAAAGAAGCCATCAAATCAATCAGAAATCAAAAGTTTTCTTGGAATGACAAATTACGTGTCCAGATTCATTCCGGACTATTCGACTATCACTGAACCTTTGCGAAAATTACTACGGGACAAAACTCCTTGGAAATGGACAAGTGAACAGGATGACGCATTCGAGGAAGTAAAACGTAACCTCACAAGTGACCGTGTAATGACATTCTTCGATCCTAGAAAACAGACAGAAGTACACGTGGATGCAAGTCCAGTAGGTGTAGCCGCAGTGATGAGCCAAGAAAATAAAATAGTCGCTTACGGAAGCCGTGCGCTAACCCCAGTAGAACAAAGATATAGCCAAACTGAACGCGAAGCACTTGCAATTGTTTGGGGATGCGAACATTTCCACCTGTATCTATTTGGAAAACCGTTTACTCTTATCACGGATCACAAACCTTTAGAATACATTTTTCAGAAGCCGAAAGCAAAACAAAATCTCAGACTAGAAAGGTGGCGTTTAAGGTTAACAACATACAACTTTAAGGTCAAGTACATGCCTGGAATTACTAATGCCGCCGATTACTTGTCTAGACACCCGCTGACCGAGTCAAAGGAATGTAATCCAGATGAACATTACATAAGGTACGTTACCGACAATGCCGTACCAAGATCTATGCAACTGGACGAGATCATCAAAGCATCCCAGCATGATCCCGTAATTCCGCTCGTTATCGAGGCCGTGACCTTAAATCACTGGGACCACAAAATGTGCAAAGATAATAAATCTTACAATTGTTTCTCGAGAATGCGAAATGAACTAACAGTCGTCAATATCAAAGATAAGTGTATACTTTTACGAGGAACAAGGATTTGTATCCCAGAATCATTGCAGCGACGAGCAATTAGCATAGCTCATGAAGGTCACCAGGGAATCACAAAGACAAAACAATTACTGCGAGAAAAAGTATGGTTTCCGTATATCGACGATCTTACTGAACAAATGTGCATATCGTGCATATTACTTGCCTATCGTTGTCGCCTACGAACACACCGGAACCATTAAAGATGAGTGAATTACCGTCAAAACCGTGGGACGAAGTTTCTGTTGATTTTTTCGGACCAATTCCGAATGGTGATTACATCATGGTTGTAATCGACGATTATTCTCGTTTTCCGGTCATTGAAATAATGACATCCATCTCTGCGAGAACTGTCATACCTAAGCTAGATGGTATATTTGCTACATTCGGAATACCGTCAGTATGTAAGAGCGACAATGGACCACCATTTAACGGTTCAGAATTCAGCAAATTTGCGGATTACCTGGGATTCAAACACCGTAAAATAACTCCGTTACATCCAGAAGCAAACGGGCTTGTCGAAAAATTCATGCAACCGTTGCAGAAAGTTATAAAAGCCGCAAACATCGAAAACAAAAATTACAGGCAGGAACTACACAAATTTCTCAGGAACTACCGTGCGACACCGCATTCTACAACTGGAATTTCACCGGCAGAAATTCTTTTCTCCAGAACAATAAAAACCAAATTACCAGAAATGCCGAAATCACCTCAAAACAGTCCATTGCGAAACAAAGATGCATAAGAAAAATCGAAAAACAAAAAGTACGCTGACTCAAAAAGAAAAGGACGAGAGTCACCTATCAAGGAGGGCGATCAAGTACTCGTAAAACAACGGAAAAGGGATAAATTAACACCTCCGTTTCATCCGAAACCGGCCAAAGTTATTCGAAGAAAGAAATCAATGATAACCGTAAATCACGAAGGAAAAGAAATAACCCGAGATGCTTCACATTTCAAACCGCTTCCAACTGGAATTTGCGCATCAGACAATCAAACACCGTATCAATCGCCAACCCCGAGCATTCGTAGACGACCAAAACGAAATAGACAGAAACCGGCAAGATATCGCGATTAATGATTAGTGCGGTGAAAAATGTGAAAAAAAAAGTGAAAAGTCAATCAAAAATCATGTATTGCAAAATTTGATTTTGATCATGTATTCGAATTTTTTATTTCAATGATACTGATTAATTTTGCTGATACCATAGATTGTTCAAATTTCATTGCATTCAGCTGTTATATCAATCATGTCAATCTCGTGATAGTTTTATTGCTTTTCAGGGACTCGGACATCATTAACTTTTACACTCGTTGTTTTATATTGCTTTCTTATCGTATAGTTTAGATTAGATGAACACGTGCATTGATTCTCTATGACACTTTATTCTGAGATAATTGATAGACTCGTTACACTCTTTAGTTATTCATTTTAGATTTCGTATTAATTGCTTTCTTTATCTGCTCGTGTCGAGACGGTGAACCTTTGACATTAGTATATGAACTCTCTGTGCCGTGCTCGACACTACTTCATTTATTTTTAGATTACTTTATTACATTTATATTTTAATCATCAGTAATAATATTTCTTAATCTATAAAGAAAAGGAGGAATGTAATATCTTAGCTATAGCCAGTCACGTGATTATGAAGCATCTTATCTGTATGCATGCCCACGTGCTGGTCAGTCTGCCAGCTAGCGTGTACCTCTGTGCAACTCATAGTACCATGTATATATGTAAATAAATATAGAACTTAGAATTCAGCCTAGTGATCTTTTCAAGCAAATCATGACTTTATATTGTCTGTGACAATACTACACAAGCAGGAGATGCTTACTTTTCCTGGGCACCTGGTCTCACTCCCATATCGGGTGTTCCCCTCTTTTCATATGGTGGATGTTTTTGTTTGTTTGCTTTGGTTCCTATTTTATCCTGATTTTGTATGCCTTCGGTTTCTGATTTTCTGAATTATCGATTTTGTACTGTGTCTTGGGATATGATTATTGTACATATTTGTCATGGTATCAAAGAACGTCACACAAAAGAACGAGACCTTTGGGCAACTGAAATATTCTTCAAAGGAGAAAAGACTAACGATTCTACTTTTTCACAGTTAGCCATCATCAATATTCAAAATTTAATAAAATTCCAAGGATATTTCATAATGCCAACATAGAACTAGGCAAGGTAAGAATAATTACCACAACTTCCAGTGAAATGCCTCAATAAGTTGGATATTTAAAAATATTGTATTCAATTAGGACGCAATTCATTCACAGTCGTATGTTAACGCACGACGTTCCAGTCTTTAAACTTGATTTGCATGATAGTAAAATGCATTTTAACTACTAGGACGGAACTAATATGTAAAAAATTGACATGCATAAACCGTACGAAGACTTATTTACAAATTCTTTCAATGCCATTGATTTCCGTTTTCAATCACGAGTTTTGAAACTTCTGTTTTGAATGACGAATTCATCATTGAAGGAAATGGCAGCCCACGACACACACGTGAAAGAGGAAGAGACTAATTATGCTCGATTTTCTTTGGGAGTGATAAAAGCAACACCACAGGCTCTTCGACTAAACTTCAAGAATCGACATCCAAACTTGAAAACGTTTCTTACGATAAATAGAAGGAAATGCTTGGAGCTGAGGAACAGGAAAATATTGACGGATTCACAATGGGACTTGTTGTATCCTGCAACAGGTTTGATTTATCCCATTTATACCAGTATTATCCAAAAAATCAAACTTACCAGACATTCATTTCTTGATTTTACTAACAATATAGGGCGTCATTTCTTCCTTCATTTGAAAAATCAGCTACGTTTTGTTTGATATTTCATGTCATGAAGGCTGCCCTCTTCCTACACGTCTACATGTATTTCTTTAATCTTCGTTCTGAAGTGTTGTTGCAGTATTGAGTTGGTAACACAAATCTTTGCAACTTTTTTATTTATCATCGACCTTTTAAAATGTATTGTCGATGCCAAAATCAGTTCTCTATAGCTTAACACAGTCATTTGAAAACCTGCCATTTTGAATTTAAAATTCTTATCGAGGTGGGCACCTTTATAGCGAACCACCAACAAAATGTTTTGACGACATATCTACATATTCGTTGTCATCTTTTTGTATGTGTGTGAGGGTGTGTGTCGCTGTTTTCAGTGAAACTGTTTCTTGTCGGTGATTCTTTAATCAGTCTTCAAAACCCACATAACAATGAATAATTATATCTATGGAAAGTAAAAATATAAAAGCTGCAACTTCAAACAGAAATATTTTACCCTCATCCACAAAACGAGGGGTTAAAGCAGACAAGACCGAAGCAAGAGCAAATCATAGAACGACATCCCTATTCTCCCTTCTATGGTAAAATCCTGTTAGTTATTAGGTTTATAACTGACCTTCTATGGAAATATAGGGGTAAGTTGTGGTCATGGTCAGGCGAGGCGAAGCCATGCCAAACTATGATAACAACTTACCCCTTATTTTTTCCATGGTAGGTCAGGGGCCACTATTGCCTTCTATCATGATGAGGGAGTATGCTATCGCCTCATAGTAGGCAATCACGTGACATGATATTCGCAATCGCTTTGGAAGAAACTAGTCCCAGCTGCACTTATTTGTACCACAAACATCCATATACTTCTACATGAATATCGAAGTTTTGTCGAAAATTTGATTTTGCATGACCTTGTACATATGCTACAACAAGGAAGTCATTTGACCTACATTTTTCCTGTAGAAAACTTCATGTATAAGTCAACAAATAGGTATCTACATTTAAATGTACGTTTCAATATACAGTAACATATCTTTTCATCATGTTCATTGTATTAAATGACACATTGTACCAGAGTAACACTAATAATGTCGTCTTCAATCTAAGTCTCAACATTTGACAATGAGAAGTAGGATAAAGAGTTGAAAGCTGAAAAAAAAATTTTGTTTCAACATCGACATTTAATACATGTAATTACTTTTTTACTGAGCAGAATCGTTAATGTTTGAGTTATTCTTAAATGTAAATGCTTTCCAAAGTATTTCGATACTTTGTGAAAGATACGATCAACTATATTTAATACTTTTCATTGTGTTTGAGGTCCATTCATCATGTTGATGGACATATGTAGGACATTTTTCCATGGGGAGCAAGCTCTTCTGGGGGAGCACGTTTATGGTTGAGAGGGAAAGGTGTAGGGCTACGAATCAGCCCTGCAATATTCATTAAAATTAGACCTTTAGTGCTACTCATGTTTTACACCACAATTGTACATTCTTCGAGACCTCTGGGTAATTGGAGAAGTGAGAGGGTTGTGCGCACGTAATCCAGGATAACCACACCATTTGCTACTTGCGTGACAGATGGCCGTCCAAAGTCGGCACCGCATATGGCAAAATAGCGCTCAATTTATTCATATATGCAAATGTATTCATATGACGATTATATTACGTCATATACCTGTGTTTGAAACGCGCCAAATCTCAAACAAGAATGACCCGACATGCCAGGAAAAGCAATACATTTTAAATGCATCAGATCAAATAAATGCAAAGAGCAGAATGCGCCCGTGTCAAAATACACTGTTTCTAATCTATTTAAGCTTATTTATTACCAAAAAATTTACCCACTCTAAGTATGAACACAAGATTATCTTTATCCTGTCAAAGCCGATAAAGTGAATCCATCAATATGACAGGCCTATTTCTCAAAATATCGATTTTTCAACCTAAAAGTGACAGAACTTAATTTTATTTTATGATTCTCAAGTTGACAAAATCCGGAATTTGATATTGCGATCTATCCGAAACCATGTGGACAAATACACAGCTCCTAAGATTTCCTACTGATAAACAAAGTTAAAGTGCGGCTAGTGACAAGTTTTGGACTTTCTTAACATTGGGGGTATGGGCAGTATCGCCTCGAATTTTCACCTCAAAAATGACAGAAGTAAAAATTCATTAATTCATCAAAGATGCGGATTTATAAATTCAGATTGTTGTAGAGTTTCTTCCTATATGTGGACAAATTTGATTGGTGTCATGAAATCGTGAGTATTCTCAATTTATTTTTTGCTCCCCATAGACTCCTATAGTAAGAATATGAAGCCTACGGAATCCAATATGGCCGCTATGCAAATTAGGAAATTGAGCGCTATTTTGCCATATGGGTTACCCATTGGTCTCGTCGGTTTATGTGTAGTCTTTTGTGTTTGATGTTTACATGTCGTGTGTCTCTTTTCCGTCTCGTGCTGTACTCGTCTTTTGTGTTTTTGCATCGAGTGTTTTGGTGTTTTACTCTTGATGCTGCAACGGGGTCTTGTTGGAGATCTCCTCCCTTCTTTCAATAGAACCTGCAGGAAATCTTGAGACTAACTTATCACGACAATTCTTGAGAGATTCGACGTAGCAGATATAAGATGTACCATATGGGTTGCAATTGCAAAATCATTAATTACTTTGATGTTAACACAACGTGTTTTTTCCAATTACATCTGTATAAGTCTTTATCACGCGTTAGTAAGTTTGCAATACTATTCAGTCATGGTGATATGTTCCAAAATGACAATCAGGAACAGTAGACTGTTCGAGAGAATAAATGTGTTGAACAAATTAGGCATTTTATCACTATCGAGGAAATTCCTAAGTTCATATAGCTAAACATCTACACACATAAATTCTTAAACAGAACACTAATGATATTTCAAAATGGAAATGGTAAACAAAACAAAATTAAATGCAAAACCAGCAAATAAACCAGTATATTCTGATGGGGAGCATAATTAGTGAATATCTATGGCGAATGGGTCGAATTCCGGTAGAGTGTCACTTTAGCCGTACCGGAAGTGTCAAAACCAAAGAAGAGAAACACATCAAGAGACGCAAGGGGAAAATAAACATTAAATACGACATCATAACACCAAACACAAAATACTACACATAAACAACAGAGATCAAAGAGTAATATGTGCTGACTTAGAACGGGCTTCTGCCAAGTGAGTAGCAAATTCTGTGGTTATCCGGATCACTTAAGCGCAAAGTAGCACCATAGATAATTGAAAATATGAGACTATTCTTTTTTCTTATTAGCTATTTTCATTTTCCCAGATGGCTGTTCTGGCAGAGATTTTGAACTGCTCAATTTTCGCACACATGAGGAGTAGTAATTGAGGTTTAATTTCATTCATTCCATTTTATGAAAAGAACCGATAGAACAAGATTGATCTTGTTTATAATTATTTTCAGGAGCAGCTGCACTTGATGATTTTGACACTACTTTGCTCATACTTCTCCTGAGGAATGTGTCTAATGTACCTCCTCCATCAACAGGATGGAATAACGACCCGATGCCAAGCGACACATCACTTGGTGCAGATATCCTGCGGTTAAGAGAAATGAGGAATAAGCATGTTCACAACTATGATGCGAGAATGAAGAACAGTGATTTTGGCAAGAAATGGTCTGAGCTCACAATGGTAATAAATGAGTTAAAGAAGATCCTGACGATAACCTCAACAGCACTCACAATAGAGCACCAAATGGAGCATCAACGGACCCCTAGCAAGCTAGAGGTGGGACCAGCTGCCCAGGAGGAGTAAGCATCCCCTGTTGGCTAAACGCAAAGTTCAACGCAGTAGAGTGTTTCTCAATTAAATTACTAACCTTTGAATAAGCGTTAAACACCGTTTTCGACCCATTTTTGAAAGAAAAAAGTGCTCATAAAACTGTTTACAAACACAGAAAGAGCAAGACAAGTGTGTATAACAAAATAGATGATTTTTGATTAGACATAGTTAATTCCCCTTGCTTGTCGGTGATTTTCATAGATTACGGTATTTAGATACTTTCGGTTCGCTAGAGCAAGTACTTACTCTGAATCTGTACTAATACTAATTTACAAATTGCAAAGAAAACTTAAGGTCAAAGTTTTAGCTTTTATAAACCAGTTTTACAAAATTACTGTAAGATTCCTTTGAAATTCGGACCACACAAGTAACAGAGTATATAACGTAGGGTATATTACAACCTGCATGTTATTATAATATACTAAACAATATAGAAAGGACCAAAGGTAGACAGAATTACCACCGAGTTTCCGTCAGAATCAGCAAATACAGAAAATGTTTCAGCATCAGAATCATCTGACGCTCTTTCCAATGATCCTGCCGACACTGGCGTAGTACCTGACCAATTTACTGCCGTCCCACTAGTGCTGTATATTAATATTGAAATATTGAAGAGTAACGATACTTTGAGATTTTCAATACGTATCCATACACAAATGTTGAGTATCGATGCTTTCAATACATTTGATGAGAAAATAAAATCCTAAACGTTTAATTCGTTTTTAGCTCTAATTTTCATATTTCTTCTTAATTGTCTCTTATCACATCAACGTTTAGACATACGACTTCAAATAATGTTTCTATTGTTATTATATTCCGATAAATTGAGTTATGTCCAAATTTTGATCTTAGGGAGAATTTGCTAACTATATAATACTTTTGACGCTGTAATTCGCTGTGTTTGCGATGTTCGTGCAAAATTAGGATGTATAATGACAACTATGGATAATGACCATATCCCTGCACACAGCACAAAATCGACAATTCAGAAAATCAGAAACCGAAGGCATACAAAATCAGGACAAAACAGGAATCTAACCAAACAAACAAAAATCTCCACCACACGAAAAGAAGCGAACTCCCGACATGGGATTGAGACCAGGTGCCCAGGAAGCGTAAGCATCTCCTGCTTGCATGCAATTCGGTAGAACTGTCACATCCGGTTACTTCCATTTCGAAAGACATAGAGTACAATCTTTGGTTGGATGGTTCAAATGGTCTATGACAGAATATCATCCACCATTCTGGAGAGTGGGACATCATAGTGTATGACGAGTTCCCAATATCGACCGTAGAACATCCTCAGTGACGATGTTAGTCAGTCACAAACATATCCATTACTGAGAAGCTTATCTGAAAGACGCCTAGATCTCAGAACAAAATCCGTATATTTCGTACTTGCTCTGGCATAGCGTATCAACTGAGAAATTAACACGCCATAAGCAGGCGATGAAGGGATGTTGCTACTCAGAAAAGGAAAGTTTGTAATGCTGAAATTGAAGTCTTCACGTTTGTCATTGAGTGAGGTGTTCATGTAACCATCAGTGTCGTAGGACAACATTATGTCCAAATAGGATGCTGAATCATTTGTCTCTGTAGTTTCTTTGATTTCAAGCTCTGAAGGATGGATACTGCTCAGGTAATCCGCGAATTTTGGATTATTGATGGACAACACATCGTCTATGTATCTGTAAGTGAGGTTGAAGTCAGAAGCTAAGTATCTTTTCCCTTCAAAGACTAGAGATTGAATGAATTCAGCTTCGTACGAGTAAAGGAAAATGTCGGCAAGGAGTGGGGCACAATTGGTCCCCATTGAAATTCCGACAATTTGCTGGAAGACCTTTCCTCCAAACACCACATAAATGTTGTCGATCAGAAAGTTTAACATCTGAATAATATCAGTTTCAGTGTACTTATTTTCAGAATCGGACTTTTCTTTTACAAAGTAGGTTTTGTCATAGTTAACAACAATAAATTTGTATTTGCGATTGCCGTTCTTACTTGTAAATGCATTACTTATAATTTTTGCGAGTCTTTCAATTTAGAATGTGGAATTGTAGTGTAAAGTGTCGAAAAATCAAAGGCTTTGATCGAATGGACTCTACTAAAATGAGTGGATTTCAGATGTTCTAAAAAGTTCCTTCGAATTCTTTAAAATCCACATCTGGTTGATTCCACTGCGAGAATATACTGTCGAACAATATTTTGGAAGCCCAGATTTGATTTCAGATAAAACTTTGGTGAGTAAGATCGATACAGATTTGGTAGAACATTTTGAGGAACCAGCGATGAAACGTTGTTTGTACGGAGTCTTATGCATATTAGTTATGCAGTATAAGTATGGCAAATCTAAATCTAAATTGTTAGTGTCGAAGCCAAAGAAAGCAAGACCTTATTATCTATTATTTCAGAGGCAGAAAGGTTTGTTGGGATGTAAGTAGGATTTCCAGGTGTCGAATTTAAACCCAACTCTTTAACTAGACCATCGAAATAGTACTTTTTGCATGTAAATGTGTAATTATTTGAGGCTTTGTCCGCTGGTGTAATGACATAATGTTCTTGGAGGTAGGTAAGCTCTGTGATAACATCAGGGTCTTTAAATATAGACTCGAATCTGGTGTTCACAGTTGATTTTAATCGGTTAATTCTAGATAAAAGTAACCCTCTGATGGATTTTATCCATTCGGAAAGGGTGTCGAGCTGTACATCCTCTTTCTTTGCCCAACGTCTTGCATATTCCTCACAAGAGTCCATGATAATTTTGACATTTTGGTTCCATGTAAAGGACATACTTTCTCTGTATTTGGGACCCTTTTTGTGCGAAAAGCACATAGCGATTGCCTAATTTCTTCACTCATGGGAGCCCCGTCTACTGAGTATGTATAAACGATGTTACTCTGTTTACATGTACCTTGGGACTGCGTCAGCGTCATGATCGGTATAAAGTCTTATCACTGTCTGAATCAATGAATTATATCTATATGAATCGAGCTGTCGTGTTATGTACATGCATGACCTAATGAAAAATTGCATCTGTATGTACTGAGATGAACACAGGCTGTGTATTGGAAACCCCTTTCCATTACCAGGTGATTATCTGTTTTAGTGGACAATATATAAATGAAACGGTGCTATCGATAAAGATATTAAGTTGAATCATTGAAACGTAAAACTAACTTCAAGCAGGCTTATTTTGCCCCGCTTCACAAAATAAAATCTGTATACGACGGAAAAATTAGGAACTTCCATCATGAAATATGATATTAACAATTATGAAAAATAAAAGATCAAATCATTCCCGTTTAGGATGTATCATGTTTTTATATACTAAGAAAGAAGTGAATTTTCCTTCAAATTCTTAGCACACACCTAACATTGAACATGAAAGGTTAAAGAGAGAGTGGGGATCAAGAAAATAAGATTCGTCTTCTTTCCTTGTATATGGAATCATCAATCGATAGTCATATTGGATTGTTGTATTTTTTTAGGGGGGGGGGGTTAGATTTAATGTGATGTTATTTAATTTTCATGATCACTGTCAGACATCATCTTTCAATTCATTACGACAACATTATCCATTTGCATTTTAGTTCTGTCTTTATACGTCCATAAACTGGCCTACGAAGGTGTTCAGGAACAAATATAACTTTGAAAACACAATATTTTGTCATACATTATAAGTGATATTATTCTGGCTATTCGCACTCAGTACCTTTAGTGCTTTGATTTAACAATTCTCTCGACTTGTCGTTCTTGACTATACTAAGATCGCATTTAGAGAAATGTACATAAATATAAGAAATGACTGTCTTAGTTTTGATGTTCATAGGTGTATTATTCGCGATTCACGGAATTTTGACGTTTACCAACAAAATTCTTTGGTAGACAAAGAAACACTTTGAAATTCCATACCTGTCATTGTCATCTATTTATTTCTTTTTTGTTTTTGAAATAATTGAAAACATTCATGTGTTGTTTATTTTTGTTCTGTTTTATAAAGTTTTCATTGATTAAAACATAAAAACTCCATTGATTGATTCATTATTATGACTTATTTGAGAAAAATATAAAGATGCGTATTGCATTGAAAATATTGAGTATTGTAGCAAAAATGATTATATTGTATTGAAAAATGTATTTCAATAAACAACACTACTTCCAACCACACTCATAAGAATTGCACTCTGATTGACTGTAAGAAAGGGGGTCTATAAAAGATCTCTGTCCAAGCCTTGTAAGAGAAAAGAGGGCCCGTATCACATGTCCTCTCCGAATGACGGTGGGACTCCTCAGGTGACAATACACATGAGTTAGCTACAGCCGGCAGAGCACTGAATGTATTTAGACGCCCTTTGTCTATATTTATGATTTATCAATTATTTACATATACATCTGTGTAGTGCTTGGGCCCCTGTGTGGTGGTGTCATGATTATATGTTAATCTTACAATGAGGAGGTTATTATATACTTCGATTTTGCGTTTTTCGGGACCTTTCGGTGGCCGGAATGGTGGGAGTGTTGTATGTACGTAATCCACACTATTTGCTACTAACCTGGCAGATGGCTGTTCTAAGTCGGCAGCGATTGCCTATTGGTCTACGTGCTTTAAGTGTAGTCTTATGCGTTAGATGTTTATGGTGTTGTGTTTCGTGTTCTTTGTTCCTTCTGCAGCTCTTGTTATGATTGCCTCTTCTTTTTCACTTTGGGTGTTTTAGTGTTTTTCTGTTGGTTCTGCGTTCGAATCTAGATGGAGATTCCCTCCTTTTTTTCAAATTCATCTTGGTCTAAACCTTCTCAATATTGCTTGATAGTGTGACAACTAGATGCAAACGAATAGTTGTCCGACGGTGTTAAACAGGAAGAAATATAGATAGTTATGTTTCTCGTTTATGTTTTGTATATTCAAATCTTATTACCATAACTTGCAAATATTTTCATCATTCAGATTTTAACAAGAGTGGGAGGGCTTCAAATGCAGTATGATATGAACAGTTTACTGCAAGCTTCAAGTCCATTACATATGATACATGGTGCTGGAACAATAAAGAGGGAAATAGAGCAGCTAAGAAGGGAATTAAAACGCCGTATTCCGGAAAACATTAAAGGTAATCTGGGTTATGGAAGAGGTACTGTGAGAACGCAAAACATTTAAATAATCTTCAGAAACCCTGTACCACAAAAATTAAATTTTACAAGAAAAAGATTCATTGTAATTATCATATTGTTTGTCCGCCGGTAACCTATCTATCGTTTGTGCCATCGACTATTTGATCACAATCTCCAATATTATTTTGGTCTACAAACTTTTTTTTCATACAATTTATTAATAGAGTAAGGACAACTACATTTCAATAGTGCTTATGTCATTGCAGGGTTTTCTTGTTTTTGATTATTTTGATACTATTTCGAATACACGTTGTACAAACTTCGGATACGAATGAATTACAGTGGTGATCGTAGTAGTTTACACACTGTTTTTCGGAAACTTCGGGCACACCTTGGAAACTTCGTTAGGAAAAACTGGTAATTCGGAAACTTCGGGCAAAATTCCGCCCTAAATTTACCGATGTTACCTAAATTTCCTAACTTTCCGAATTTCACCGGAATAACCTAAATAATTGTATTTACCCGAAATCCAAAACGAGGCTGCGTTAATATTTATTATTATTGTTTTTTTCTTTTTATAAATATATTATTTCGAAATTGTTTTTCATTTGAAGGCATCAAATGTACAACTGATTCAAATTGATTGTCTTACGAGCATCATTTGCACCATAAAGTGGCGATAAAATTCATTTTCGTTTTCTATTATTGCAAACCACGGATCTGTAATTTTTTTGCCGATAAGTCGAGGTTAATTTCCTCAAATTTTAGAAAATAATATATATTCAAGGATAATTTTAATATAAAATTAGACAAGTGATCCCTCTCCTTTGCCTTTAGACGTGGTATGGGTCACCCCCCCCCCTCTCCCCAATCACAGACATACATGTACATTTTTTCACTCACTACCGAGAAATTACATATTGCATAATGATGATAATAAAACAGCTTTACCTCTCTCTCTCTCTCTTTATTTTATTTTCCCCCCCCTTTTTTAATATGAATAGCTCTGGTTCCAATATACAGTTTTCGCGCACTGTTCCGAAAGCGCAAAAAGTATGCGCGTCATGCTTAAGTTGAAGTCATTAGACTTTTAAAGTATTCTACATAACTTTATGAACCAGACCTTAGTACAATCAATACATCTAGACCTACAAAACATGTGAAAATCATTGCATCCAGATTTACTGTTTAATCGTAAATCAGTATCGAACGATGTGAAAATGGCAGTCGAGCGCATGCGTTCAATGGATGCAGTAGCCCAAATAGTGAGGTCAATACAGCATTGTTCTCAAAACATTATCTACATCATTTAATACTGAATTGAAAGAGAACATCAGTAGCTTTTATCATGAAAAATTATTTGAATTTTCAACATCTGGATTTTCAGATATATCCGGAAGAGTGCGAAACACCCCTCTGGCACTACCGGCATCAGGAGCCCAGGACTCGCGGTACTCGCTTCGCCTTTGTCTCCTATCGCTGTATACTATATGGACCAATGGCTAAAATTGATGTCCAGTTCTCTTCTTTACATCCTTCCAAACTCATATAAACCCCAAAATTCCAAGTTTTTTCATTAACTGTGCCTACTACAAAAAATTCAAGTCTCAACACTTAGAAATAAAAAAAATCGTCCCTGGCCATTTCTTCGAATACGAAACTAAAACTGTATATTGGAACCTAAAGGATAATTTTTTTTTCTTATCCGATAAAAGTTTTGTGTTCATATGAATCTTTACGCTCTTTCGCATCTTGCGATACCATATATTTTGCGTTACGCACTATACTTTTGTCGCGACACTCCGTCAAAGGTCCAATGATACCGTCAAGCATTGTCCCCTATGTAACACTATATGGCTATAATATGAAGCATATATGTGATCAATAGGTGCTATTTGTGATGCTGAAGCACTCAAATGGTACATTAAAAGATAGAATAAAGGCTAAATGTCATTCTTATAAGACTGTTGACATGGTTTACGACAAACTTTTTTGTCGTAACGACATATTTTTGTCACTCGGAAGCTCAGTATATACAATAACGCTTTACTGCAAACAATTGAAATGTCCATGTAAGCTTTGATATTATGATTGGATATTGGTTGCTATGGTAACCATATTTTAGTAAATTTAAAACAAATGATATACTTTAACATTTTCAGAATTATTTTGATACCTCTCAAGTCTATGTAAACCTTTTACCTGTATTGTAAAGATGTACCATATCCACAATGGTGTCACAGGCTCAACAGTCTTTTTTCTGCATAAATGCACTATAACTGGAGCAGCATCAATTTTCATAACAATCAAATTTTTTTTATTTTTCAAATATACATGCCTATATTTATGTTTTAGGAAACAGCAGAGTCAAGACCTTTTTATGATATAGATGGTTACCATAGCAACCAAATATGAAAGTTTGAGCTGACGAGCATATGTGCGTATATGGTTCCAATATACAGTTTTCGCGCACTGTTCCGAAAGCGCAAAAAGTATGCGCGTCATGCTTAAGTTGAAGTCATTAGACTTTTAAAGTATTCTACATAACTTTATGAACCAGACCTTAGTACAATCAATACATCTAGACCTACAAAACATGTGAAAATCATTGCATCCAGATTTACTATTTAATCGTAAATCAGTATCGAACGATGTGAAAATGGCAGTCGAGCGCATGCGTTCAATGGATGCAGTAGCCCAAATAGTGAGGTCAATACAGCATTGTTCTCAAAACATTATCTACATCATTTAATACTGAATTGAAAGAGAACATCAGTAGCTTTTATCATGAAAAATTATTTGAATTTTCAACATCTGGATTTTCAGATATATCCGGAAGAGTGCGAAACACCCCTCTGGCACTACCGGCATCAGGAGCCCAGGACTCGCGGTACTCGCTTCGCCTTTGTCTCCTATCGCTGTATACTATATGGACCAATGGCTAAAATTGATGTCCAGTTCTCTTCTTTACATCCTTCCAAACTCATATAAACCCCAAAATTCCAAGTTTTTTCATTAACTGTGCCTACTACAAAAAATTCAAGTCTCAACACTTAGAAATAAAAAAAATCGTCCCTGGCCATTTCTTCGAATACGAAACTAAAACTGTATATTGGAACCTAAAGGATAATTTTTTTTTCTTATCCGATAAAAGTTTTGTGTTCATATGAATCTTTACGCTCTTTCGCATCTTGCGATACCATATATTTTGCGTTACGCACTATACTTTTGTCGCGACACTCCGTCAAAGGTCCAATGATACCGTCAAGCATTGTCCCCTATGTAACACTATATGGCTATAATATGAAGCATATATGTGATCAATAGGTGCTATTTGTGATGCTGAAGCACTCAAATGGTACATTAAAAGATAGAATAAAGGCTAAATGTCATTCTTATAAGACTGTTGACATGGTTTACGACAAACTTTTTTGTCGTAACGACATATTTTTGTCACTCGGAAGCTCAGTATATACAATAACGCTTTACTGCAAACAATTGAAATGTCCATGTAAGCTTTGATATTATGATTGGATATTGGTTGCTATGGTAACCATATTTTAGTAAATTTAAAACAAATGATATACTTTAACATTTTCAGAATTATTTTGATACCTCTCAAGTCTATGTAAACCTTTTACCTGTATTGTAAAGATGTACCATATCCACAATGGTGTCACAGACTCAACAGTCTTTTTTCTGCATAAATGCACTATAACTGGAGCAGCATCAATTTTCATAACAATCAAATTTTTTTTATTTTTCAAATATACATGCCTATATTTATGTTTTAGGAAACAGCAGAGTCAAGACCTTTTTATGATATAGATGGTTACCATAGCAACCAAATATGAAAGTTTGAGCTGACGAGCATATGTGCGTATATGGTTCCAATATACAGTTTTCGCGCACTGTTCCGAAAGCGCAAAAAGTATGCGCGTCATGCTTAAGTTGAAGTCATTAGACTTTTAAAGTATTCTACATAACTTTATGAACCAGACCTTAGTACAATCAATACATCTAGACCTACAAAACATGTGAAAATCATTGCATCCAGATTTACTGTTTAATCGTAAATCAGTATCGAACGATGTGAAAATGGCAGTCGAGCGCATGCGTTCAATGGATGCAGTAGCCCAAATAGTGAGGTCAATACAGCATTGTTCTCAAAACATTATCTACATCATTTAATACTGAATTGAAAGAGAACATCAGTAGCTTTTATCATGAAAAATTATTTGAATTTTCAACATCTGGATTTTCAGATATATCCGGAAGAGTGCGAAACACCCCTCTGGCACTACCGGCATCAGGAGCCCAGGACTCGCGGTACTCGCTTCGCCTTTGTCTCCTATCGCTGTATACTATATGGACCAATGGCTAAAATTGATGTCCAGTTCTCTTCTTTACATCCTTCCAAACTCATATAAACCCCAAAATTCCAAGTTTTTTTCATTAACTGTGCCTACTACAAAAAATTCAAGTCTCAACACTTAGAAATAAAAAAAATCGTCCCTGGCCATTTCTTCGAATACGAAACTAAAACTGTATATTGGAACCTCTGCATTTTGTCGGATTCGGAATGTTCTAGGTCTACTTTCGGTTTCAAAACATTACTACGGTCGAATTTTTGTAGCAGTAAAACTTGATGTTTTATATTTCTCTCTTGATGAAATGCACGAAACAGTCAGGAATTTGATGCAGAATGATCATAGCCGTGTTACATATTGAAGAACAGACTAGTAAATGTCAGTACTGACAGCAAGGTATCCAAGAATCTGCAAGATGTGCATGGTAGAATTGTTGCATCATGGCATGCATGTACATGTACTGATGAATGGTACCAGGGACGTATATAGTACGTATCAAAAACAACAACAAACATGGTCCAAACATAATGAAGGAATCGCAAACTACTGTCAGAGCCACTGCATTCAATCCAACAATCAACGATTGACGTATGGATTGACCTACGTTTCTACGTACGGCCCGGTATTCTGGAAATTCAACGGTAGGTTAGTACACGTAGTACATGTAAAATGATCTGATGATGTTTAATTTTGTTTGTGATTCGGGCTTGGACCGTTTTATTATGCTGCTGTTTACTCTGGTAGGGACTATAAGTCAACGGCAGTGTAATATAACGGTTATTATGTTACCGTTGATCGATAGTCCTTACTCGAGTACTTGACTGATAAATCGATCCTTACTCGGGTTAGGACTATCAGTAAATAGCAGCATATTAGAACAGTTTGTGCCTGAATAACAAAATTAAGAGATTATGATTTAAATCACTGTTCACCAGTCTTTACAAAAAAATTCAACCACTGGCCCGAAGACAAGCTAGACATTGAAAATGCCCCCATCTAAAAAGTATTTGGCTTGATTGCAAAGCAATTCCAGTCTATAGATTGACGATGTCCGCCTGTCTGTCTATCCGTCTGTCTGTCATCCGTTGTCAACATTTTGGTTAAAGTTTCTGGTTAAAGCAAAATCTAAGAAACTTTACCTTGACCTTTGACTTTGACATAGTTAAAGATTTTGGTTGAAGTTTCTAGTTAAAGCAAAATCTAATGAACTTTATGCAGTAGAAACTTTATGTTATACATGTAGGTTGCCTTTGACAAGACCTTTCAATTTATCTCGTAACATTTGACCTAGTGACCTTGACCTACGGCTTTGACATAGTTAATGATTTTGCTTAAGTGTCTCATTGAACCAAATCTCAGGAGCTATATACATAGTAGAAACATAATATTATACTTATTGGTTGCCTCTGACAAATCCTTTCAATTTATGCCATAACATTTAACCTGACCTTGACCCAGTTAGTGACAAAAACTTACTTTGCAATCCGGCCATACTGTCTTTAGCAGTGTTTTATTTGTTTATAAAATATAATTGCATTATTGCATTCCTCTACCATATAACCATATAATTTACGACTAAGTGAGAACTATACAATGATATCTATTTGGTAATAATAGGAATTTACCTTTATGATTTATTGTTAGATGATGTGATTTAGATGTTTGTTATAATCACATTTTTTTTGTACTTGTTTTATTTCAGGATAATCATTAATGAGAGTCAACACATACAACGTGGTCAAACAGAAGTGAGTGATCATGGATTGGTGCGGCATAGCTTCCTTCCTTCATAATTTGTGTATCTTGGACACCAGAATCAAGACAAGATGAAGAAAAATTAACAGATTTATATTGCATGTAACACATGTATGTGGAATGGCAAAAACATGTGGTTTCTGATGTACTCAGATTGAGAAATTTAATGTCGCCATATAAAAATCACTTAGCTAGGCTGTTTGTTCATCTGTCTCTGACTGTCTGTCCGTTTGTCAGTCTGTCACATATTTGTCTGTAACTTACTTGATATACATCATTCAAACATTTTTTTTCAAACTTGCAGAGATAGTAAAGCATGATGAGACTCAGCAGGTCAAGGTCTTTTTCAAGGTCAAAGATCATTACGAAGCATTTTTAATTAGAAATTTTAAACTTTCATTTGTTTTTCATCAAAATGTTTTGAAACATTGTATAATTCAAGAAATCGGCATTGATATATTAGGGCAGGGACAATACTGCACCCAGCCGATATACCAAAATTAACTAACATTAATCTAACATGAGATCTCGCGTGAGATCTCACATGAGAATCTCGCCTAATCCTCACGTGAGGTTTTTAACATGCAAATTAGGTGTCTCTCACGTTAGATTCTAACATGACCACATGTGGAAGTCTCTAACATAACCTCACGTGTGAAATTTTTCTCACAAAACCTAACGTGAGAAATACTGTGCCAGCATTGTTTTCCATTAATCCAATCCTCATAAAACCTCATGTGATGATTTGTGAGAAATTCCCACATTCACAAAAATTCTAACAAAACCTCACGTGAGAAATTCTTAAAAATACATCAAAATACACTTGACAGTGCATGGACAACAACAATAGAATTTTCAAATTTCAAAACTTTATATACAAAAATTTCGCAACATTTATATACAAAAATGCCCATATTGAATATCATATTTAGTTTTTCATTCTTTCATTTGGATTTCTTTACATATTTTCACTATTATTTACATATTTACCATGTTTACACTATTTTTTTTTTACATATTTACAGTATTCTTTACATATATACACCATATTACACTTAAACACTTCTCTTCTATTTGGGTGATTCTTTACACATTTACACGATTCCACTTTTCTATGCACTATAATACACAACACAAATATGACACTCTCCTTTTCTTCCGTTGAAGTAATTAAAAATCTCCAGTTTTCAACGAGTAATTGCCTGTAGGTTGATCTGATCACATCCCTGTCTGTTCTATAAGAATTAATTCACTTTGTTACATCTTTGGAATGGTCTTGGTAATTTTCTGGTAGTTTAGAGCTGCTATTGTCTATATATATATATATATGTACATGCTGTACGTTGCTCTCCAAAAGCAGAATGCTGAGCCTGAAGGTTGTTTGTTAATGGAAGATAACTTCTATAGCATATAATCTCACTGCAAGACGTGGTGTGTCAGTAGCATGATAAAGAGTATTGGAGTCTTGTAAGCAGGACTTACAGAAGATATCTCTTTTGGTTTCAGGTACCATCTGAAAGGGTCTGAAAAAAAATATAAATGTGTAATAAGGTGGTCATATCTTTTTGATACTCTACAAATAGACTTTTAATTCAAAAGTTACAAATGTATTTATTACATTCAGTTTGCATAAAAAATATTTTATAGAATGTCATGCATTTTCTAATCTACATAATTCTTTTTAAAAATTTATTATTATTTTTTTTTAAATAACTGACCTTACATGGGTTTATTATACATATTTAGCATTGAGGAGTCAGGTGGGTCTCTCTGCTCCTGATTTTAATATAGAATAGCATCAATAAAGGTATATACTGGTTCACGTCATCCACAGGACACTACTCCAGTTCATCTGTAAAGTTTTCAAATAATCAATTCATGTTTAATAGGTAGAAAGAAATTTTGCATTAAAAGGGGAGATTCAGCCTACATTTTTTAAAGAAATCTATAATACATAAGCATGAAAAAGGGGGATAATAAGAATTCATAGTAAATTTCAGTGAGGGTCCTCCCCCCACCTTATACATCTAAGCTTGAAGCTTGAAGTCCCTCCCCCCCCCCCGGCCCTGAACGCTTTAAGAGGATTCAGATACTGAATCTATAATATTATCTACTGATCTATTCAATCCGTAACAACCTTTTCAATTATGTTTATATTATTAACTCACATCACCCACGAACTGCGAGCAGATTGGATAAAAGTATTGAATATGCCGTGGGAAAATTATGAATGCGCATGCCCATGGCGCCACTGATGAATTTTGAATATGCTATATAGACATAGACTCCTACTTTTGTTCGTCAGAGACAAATGCTTTTTTTTTCAAAACAATCTTATAAAAGGATCGATGTAGATTTAAAATGATTTACTGAACACAATGTTTCTTACCTTCATTATTTTTGTTAAAGCTGACAATTGTTTTGTCATTCCCATCACAAATTTGCTTCGATCCCATCCATCCTGGTGTTTCGTTTGGTTGTAAGTTCGGCAAAGAATACTTGTACAGTATCGGAGATCCATTATGATATGATATAGAGACACAAAGTATTTTTGTTAACTTTAAACACAGTGAAATATCCAAATCTGCACATCCGTGGAGCTGACCTGCTTACATAAACTAGTTCCAAGTAAATCTGCCGCGTATCGAGCGAGGTGCGGTCTCACGCTGGGAGCGGCATCAAATTTCACTAAGAATGAGCGATGTACGAGGTCAGCAAACATGTGTTATATTTATAGTGGAGTGCGCTCGTAGTTATATCATTTCCTTTATTCACTGCTGCGCTCAATACGACTTTTTCAGCAGGTTCAGGTAAATTTACGTTATAAATGATAGATTGTTTGCGCAGTTGGTTTTTTTTTTGGGGGGGGGGGGGGTGTCCGGCGGTGGTTACTTTGATGTGAATTTATTTGAAATGAAAGTTATATACGGTTTTATGAGGAGGAGTCAAGGAGTGAGAACCCTCCTGGATTTTTGTGAACATTATTCGATTTTTTCCCCAATTTTAATTTTTTGTACATGTTTAAAGTCAGAGCTAGGCGGATCCTAGGTAGTCGGGGTGCCGGCTATCTTCAGCACACCCCATTTTGGCGATTATCGTGCTTTAAAAAAATCATTGCACGTACATAAACCGTTCAATTGTCTAAACTAATATAGATATCGGAATATGAGAAAGGTTGGCTTAGGAAAAAAATGCGTTCTTAGCGTACATCCTCCTTTTCCCCCACTATGAGTTCTCAGTTTCTGCCTCATTTTGATTTTTTCCCTGATCATTATTTTGTTAATATGATTACAATATCTATTTACACTGTTCAGAAATGGGAATGCCCTCTCCCCTTTATCCGGCCGATTTTATTAATTCAGGTGGGGTTTTTTTTTTGGGGGGGGGGGGGGGGGGGGGGTAGGAGGCCCGCTGTTCAATTCAAGTGAGTTAGTAAGAGTATATACTGCCTTCCTGGACTAATGGTGATTCGAATCAAAAGAGTACACTCATGATATCATGTCGTATAATCGGAAGCACTAACAACAGTCAGGGGTGCTACTTCAACAAGTAATTAAAAAAATTACCTTTTCAAGTAACTTTCTAATTTTGCCTTCTAAAATGATTACCTCTAAAAGTAACTGATTTACTTGCGATGTCCATGCAACATATTACTTATACAAGTAATATACATAAAAAGTAAGGCAATGGATGGTTTGTAATGATTGTAGCATACACATTTAAAGTTCTCAAGCTTTTAATTGTTATAAGGGCTACTCATATCAGTAATAACTGCTTCAGTAACAGAAATATCAAGGTAAAACCATTCCCTTAAAATTACTTGTTTAAGTAATATTTAGTGAAAGAGGCTTATCTTTAAATGAAAGGAGTAAAGCTTTAAGCAATTATCGTAATTTATATTTAAATTTTATTTTGAAAAGGAAAGTCTGAATTTTCAGGAAAAATTATTGCTATTGGGATGAAAATTCTGTTAAAAAATCTACAAGGCTACAAACTTGCACAAATTTGCAACTTTTTAAGTGAAATTCGGCTACAATTTCGGCTATCTTTCTTAACTCAAACAGTTTCTTCTAAAAAAGTTATTTCCTTTTGAAAATAATGGAAGTGCTCTTGCCTTCTACTGCTGTATTTTCTTACTTGCCATAGGAAATAAGACATTATTTAACTTTTTATGTGAAATCATGGGTACATTTGATATCAGTCAGATAATTACTTGTAGAAGTAATTTTTTAATTACTTGTTGAAGTAGCACCCCTGACTGAACAATGAATGTTTTAACTTGGAAACTTGGATTTTTTAAATTTTCTTATGCAGTTTCCAGAGGCGTATCCAGGCATCGCAAACACGTCAACATCGTTTTCGCCCCCCCTCCCCCCAATTTAATAAAAAAAGAGAACGTCTCTCCCTCAGCAGTGCCAAAAGAAGGGAGCGATTATGGCATGGCTTTTGCAGCAAAGTGACTGTTTAAAAATAGTCTATAGACAGTATTGAACATCCCAAGAAGCATATATATATAAATCTGAATATTTTTTTTCTGACGTTTTTACATTCGAAGTTACACGCAATGATCGCTATCAAAACGTCAAATCGGATATTTTTCTCATCTAATGATCTTAGATACGGTTTGTCTTTTGCTGATACGCTTGATCCCTTCTAAATCCAGCTCAAATATATTTCTGAGGCCACAAATGCGTCTTATTTTCATTTTCTTGAGGAATTCCCCCTAATCCCCACAAACGAGAGGGGGGATCCTTCAGTACACTCCGGTAACTCCACACTTAGGATCTCACAAATCATCCCCTTAAAAAGTGTCTGCCCCCAGCCCCCGGGCTTTTGAGGTTCTAGGTCAACCCCTTCTGTAGACATTACACATCGAAAGCTCTCTAGCTACCACGCCTGTTTTTCAATGTATATTCCTTTATGTTCAGTAATGGTTTTGAGGCCATCCAATATTTGTAATTTAGGTATCGTTTGAATTGCAAATACTGTATGTCAGCGGTTATTTGAAGACATGTGTTGAAAGAGAGGATATATTCTGTAGAAAAACGTAATCTGGATGTACAAATCGAATGGAAATTACAAGTATTGTTTCCGGTGCCATCTGTATAATAATGGAAGCGTTCCAACTCTTTACCGTCTTGAAGAGAATTATTCATGATATAAAAGGTACCTAATATATAGGCATGTTTTTACTCTCATATTAAGATTTTGGACTTAGTCTTCTTCATTTAAAATTTCTCTATAGATGTCTAAGACCAATTTTCTAACATATTTCTCGTGTGAGAAATTTGGACTTAGTGCATTGAACTTACGATCTTTAATACAAAAGGCAAAGTTAAAAATCCTAATATCTTTCTCACGTGAGAAATTTTGACTTAGTCTTCTCTTCTATCCAATCGCCAATAATAGAGGCAAAGTCCAAATTTCTAACAAATTTCTCATGTTAGAAATTTGGACTTAGTGCGCACAGTAACCTTAACATTGATTTCTAACATGATTTCTCACGTGAGAAATATTCCACACGTGAGGAAATTTGGATAAAAAGAAGTTCACATTTGATCTAACATAACCTCACGTGAGACAAACTAATTTGCATACACTTCTAACATGATTCTTACAACTTTCACACGTGAAAGTTATGAGGTTTTGTGAGTATGTATCGCAATACTTTATAAATTGATAAAACCTTCTCAAAATCCTATTTGATACTATTTATATTCATCATATATAAGTAGCTTTTTTTCATTCAACAGGTTATATGTATTCAATACTAGCTTTCTGACCAGAAATTTTTCTGATTCCTATAACATGTACTTCATAAACCAGGAAACAAAATGTTTACATGTACTTTCATTTTCTCTGAAAGTTATTTTTGTTTTTGGCGTGGTGGACAAAAATCCAGAAAATGCAATAAAAAAATTTTTGTAAAATTTTAACTTTGGCGTGCTTGGATATATCGATACTTGGATCGAGAAAAAAAATATTGTGATGCATTGATGAATCAGAGTATTGTACCAGCCCTATGATGTCCCGTACCTCAGATTTCCGTATTTCCATATTTTTCCATAAAATTTCCATGGAAAATTCATGGAGAAACTGCGGAGGTAAATTTCAGTTAACGGAAATACGGAAAATATACGGAGTGCAAAATTCAGAAATGCGGAGAAAATGCGGAATTTTGGACTTTGTTTATTTCTGATACGGAAAGTGTACAAAGTTTGGGACTTAGTAAAATTTCGATATGGAAATTATATGGAGAAAAAGACTTAGTCAATTCTTGATGCAGAAAAAATGCGGATCTCTGGACTTAACATTTATTTCATACGGAGAAAATTTGGAGCTCTGGACTTAGAATTTTCTTCATTAAAGAATTTTTTTCACTTATAAAATGAGGTGTTCTAAAAACAGTTGAGATGCCTGGGGTCTTCCATAGTAATGTATCACAGATGATTGGACAGACAGACATACAGACGACGGACAAAGTGATTCCTAAGTGTCGCTTTGCTTCACAGGTGACACAAAAAGCTAAGTTAAGCACAACTACAATTATTTTAACCAGTAATTGATACACACATGACCTTTTATGGAATGAAAATGCATAAAATAAGATGTGTTTGTGAAACACTATGCCCCAGGTGGCAACAAAGTCTGGAAAATTTTATTTTTAGCTTAAAGGTCACAGTCAAGGTAACAAGGTCAATGACCTTTGTCATTTGAAAAGGTATCTTTAGTTGAGTATGCATACCAAATATGAATTCTCTATCTCTTACGGTTCAAAAGTTATGATGAAGGTTAAAGTTGACAACAGACAAACAGACAGACAAAAATCAAAATTTATGAAATACAAGATAAATAACACCAGAGTATTCCCCGGAATACGTGTGGCACCTGCAGCAAAAGCAAAGCGTGACAGACGGACGGACGGACGGACAGACAGACAGACAGACAGACGGACGACAGACAAAGTGATCCCTAAGTGGCGCTTTGCTTCGCTGGCGCCACAAAAAGTATCCAATCGTTTGCCAAAAAAATTAATGAAACTTACACCAAATCCATACTGGATCTGTAAACTCAGTGAATCACCAGTTTTCATTAAAATATCTCAACAATTTTCACAAAAGTGTTGAAAAGTTTATAGTGGAACATATTTTAAAATACACATGGACAGATTTGATTAAATTTCTATGATATAATGCTCAATTGTGAGCATAAGAAATATTGGCACAATGTTAATGAGAGCAATTTAGGTGAGCAAATTGCAATGTACATACAAGCTTATTTCCAAATGCTTGTCTATGGATGCTCATTTGGATAAAAATCTAACTAATATCATGAATACTAGTATCTCAATAAATGTTCATGTGCTCATTAGCTTTGGTTAGCAGATTCTGTACAGGAGGAAACAAATTGTCTCTGAAGTTTCACCAACCGGTATGGGAATATATTAATTCCATTAACATTAAGATGGTAAAACAGGTAGAGTCAGTCAGGAGTAATGTTAATCCCGTTCAACAAAATTTGGAATTCTTGAAATATACTTTCTGCCATTGTTTTGTCCATCTATGAACACCACTATGTCTTTAATTGTATGCATGGACACTAGCACAACTGCATCCTCCCTAAGGAATAAGTGGAAAGAAAATAAAATAATATTAATAATTGAAACAGTTGAACTTTAAGATAAAATATTGTCTGTAGTTAAAAGTATAAAGCTTTGATAGTTTTTGTAACTAAGACCTACAAGCTGGTTAGACAGACATAAGGATAGACGGATACGAAATAGTGTCTCTTATAATGCCCTTTATACTATTACCTGTATGCTCTCAGCACAGGCCAAAACCCAAAATTTTAATAATAATAATAAAATAAGAAACCGCATCAATTCATAACCCTTACCAAACTGGTGAGATTGCCGCAACCTTGCCGCAGACTTGCGGCAAACCTGCCGCAAACAATTTACATCGCCAGAAATCTGAAATGCTATTTGCAGCTGTTCGCCACTACCGGCAAACTTCTGGCGAACAGAAACTCGTGTTTGCCAAAAGTTCGCCAAAATGCAATAACAACCAAAATTCAAATGAAAATTCGCCGCAAGTTTGCCAGAGCAAGATTTTGGCGAACTTGCGGCGAAAAATGATTCATTTAAGATGCTAGCCAATCAAATCAAAGGCTGCCAATTTTTGAGCAAACAAAGAAGAGGAAGTACTGACTCAGTAAACATGGTGAACATAAGCTACATGTAGGTTGCCATTTGAATGGCTGCATAGAGCAATTCAAAGGGATTCATATAGTACTATCTAGTGTGCAAGCCTGTTCCAAAGTTTTTTTGACTCAATTATGATACTAAAGTGCTGTGAAAAATTTAGTCTTGTTCTGTTGAATCATAGGATTACATGTATGGGATGTGTACTCAGCTGCCAGCTACTTTTTAAACCATAAAGCTTATAATAGACATGATAGACTTAAGATCTAAATTTCATCTATAGTTAGTGAATCATACAGCTTCAAGGTATGTAAAAAATATATTATTATTCAGTTTATCAGCATAATTTTTTCTTAAGAAATATATATCATAAAAAATGGTTTGGCTATAATTATAAGTAAAATTAAACCACATTAAATGCTAGTTGCCTTTGAAATTGCCAATGAATGAATATATAAAAGTAAATAAACTTAATTACAATTCTGACTCCGGTACGAAATTTCCAGACGTAATCTACACGTAATGCAACAGGAATCCATACGTACTAATAAATTCCATACGTAAATCTAAAATTCCATATGGAAAACAAGCATACACGTAATTTTTTCAAAGTTATTGTCTTTTTACGCACGGAAATCTTCAAATTTTCCAGTATATGTAAAAATCTAACTTGACATTTCATACGTATATTCTGAATTAATCTCTGCAAAAGCACGTAGTACTTTCTGGACTTAGGAAATTTTCAATGAACAGAGCGTACATATTTTTGTGACTGTATGGAATTTTGACTTAGCCAATTTTCAAGCAAAAATATGACTGACACATGAAGACTTATATATTTGTACATGTAATACAAAGAACATGCTATAGATAGTCTCATTATTTAGCAAAATAGAAAGTACGTATACTTTTAAGTGACATTAAATGCATGACCAAATGAATGAAGCTTTATAATACAACCCTTTTTCAAGTTTTGAGGGAGAGGACAGGATGAAAGGCAGGGGAGGAAGAGGTTGGAGGAAAGGGAAGGGGGAGAGGCAGGGATAAGGAAAGGGAAGAGGGGAAGGGGGAGGCTGGTAAGGGGTGGGAGGAAAAGGGTGGGAGAGGGGTACCCCCTGTCTGCCCCCCCCCCCTTTTTTTAAACTTTTAACTTAACTTAAATGAATTTTTCATAAAATTTACGAATTCTTTGTTTGCCAATCTGTCAGGAAATAGGAAAAATTAATTATCTTTTCTTCTCAAATTAAATTTCGCTCCCAATTATATTTCACAGAATATTCTCTCCAAAAAATGTACTCTCAAAAAAAAAAAACAACTTTACTTAGATATATTACTAATTACTAAGAAAGATTGGCTATGGATCAAGAATTCTTTTACTTAAAATGTTACCTCTATAAGTAATTACTTTAAATAACCGTCTTAAAACTTTAAATTTCGGCTAGGATTGTCAGAACACACGAGTATCCATCTCCACCACGGCCGATGTTTTACTTTCGTTTTCCATATACAATACATAGTTAATCTCGCCTAATTTCAGAAAACTTGGCGATCGGTCTTTAGGTGTTTATAACATGATTTCTAGATTACGATTATTTGACATCGTTTTTTATTTTTATTTTCTTTCCTTTATATATATATATATCTTCTTTTTTTTGTTATTTTATAATTTCCTAGGGTCGGAAAATAAAAAAAAATCTTTCAAGATAATTCTATTTTTTTCCCAGATTAGCAAAAAAAAAATATGGTCAATGGATCGATGATTATTTTTTTTATAAATCAGTTTGAAAAAAAAACAAATTAAACATTGTGTCAGTAATGGATATAAGAACTAAGATTATTAAGTAAAACAGACGCATTGAAAATAATCAATGTATATTTATGCAGATCGAGGCGTTTTAGTTTGAAATGATTGTGTACGAAACGACTGTGATAAGAAATAGCCAATCAAAACATCGGATTTTTAAAAGGTTCGGGCGAGGCGGAAAAGTCGAATGCCAGAATCGAATCTTCAAGAATTTTGATGACTATCATAGGGTTTCCTTTACTTTGGTACCGGTACATTATAGACACGTTAATTGAAACAATGAAGCCTAGTTTCCTTTGTACTGAGCACGTCAGTGGATGGACGTGGACCGTGGGAAAATGTGTTTGTTTTCATCGATTTATCAGTGTTCCAAACTGATGACTCTGTTGGAAGTTGAAGACAGTGCATAGCTAAGAAATTTGGAGATAATGCCATTGCAGCATCAATAAGCATGATTGAAGGTAGGCTGTTATTTGATTTATGTTTTACTTCTTTGTGATTAATACGTGTTCTACTGAAAAAGAGTTACGGAAAGAGGTTATCTGGGCTAAATCTCAAATATTTAGGGGATCTGAATATTTTTAGGATATTTTCAGAATTATCATTACCTTATTACTAGTCCGACTTGCAGACCTACGACGGTGTTATCTGTTTTTTCGTCTTTGGTCTGACTGCTATGCATAGGCAAAACTTGAGAATTTCGGTGCGAGAAAAACTTCGGCAAGTGATCCCTTTTTGGCCGGATTGCAAAGCAATTCCGGTCTATAGATTGACAATGTCAAACGTTATGGCATAAATTGAAAGGTCTTGTCATGGGAAACCTATATGTATAATATAAGGTTTCTACTGCATACAGTTCCTTAGATTTTGCTTAAACCAGGAACTTTAACCAAAATCTTTAACTAGGTCAAAGTCCAAGGTCAAGGTCACTAGGTCAAACGTTACAGCATAAATTGAAAGGTCTTGTCATGGGCAACCTTCATGTATAATATAAAGTTTCTACTGCATATAGTTCCTTAGATTTTGCCTCAACCAGAAACTTTAACCAAAATGTTGACGGCAGACGGACGGACAGACGGACATCGTCAATCTATGTCACAGCTCCTGGGTGAAAGCCTGCATGTAGTACAAAATCTGGAACAGGATCCATCAAATTACCTCCGTACGTACAATACAACAGGATGTAGGAACTGCCAGCTTTATGATGAGGCCATTACACAGTTCTTTGGAGCAATGAGGGTCTTTTCGGAAAAAATATCGCAAGTAAGTATGCACAAACTGAAATATAACATTATGAAGAAATGTTTAAACTTAAAAACCTGGTACTGAAGACCAGAGTTGTTTCATAGCGGTAATCCGTGCAACGTACTTAGAAAAATACATATAAAAGTGATAAAATAAACACATGACAAGAAGCATTGCTACATTTTCCCTCCAAAACTGTTCAATTTTTTAGGGTAAAAAGTATGACGTGATCTAGAAAATTTCCAATTATACTGGCTATATGTTATTTAATCTTCTGAATATATCTGCAGATAAAAAGGGTACCAGCTGAATCAAGTGATCAACTTCACTCTGAGAACTACAGTCCTGAGCTTCCTGATGACGTCCAAACTTCTTCACAGAATTGTGGAAAGAACTACAGTCCTGAGATTCCTGATGACGTCCAAACTTCTTCACAGAATGGTGGAAAGAGGACTGCCTTTAATGGCAGAACCAAGGTAAATAAGAACAATATGTCATAATGTATTTGTTGAACATGTCCTTGGCGACATCAAAGGATGATAACTGTTTTTATGCTTTACTTTCTCATGTAGTCCTAATTATTTTTCTATTAATAGCTTTACATAATTTTGAAAATTTCGGGAAAAACTCTAGTCTATGGTGCATTTCCTTAGATCCCTTGCACTTGGATTATCATTATGTAAGTTTTACTTGCTTATCACATGGAATAAATTTTAAGTACATGTATATATCCCTCATTGTTATAATTAGTTCAAAGTTAAATATATTATTATCTTTTCTAGGAACAGCTACGAAGCATCCGGGACAAATTCGGGGAATTTGCAAAAGCTTCGAAGGCCCTTCTATTGACGATGTTTGACAAAGCGGAGTTGGAAGGGAGGTCATTAAGGGGCAAGGGGCCAAAGGGCGAAAATGCAAGACCTGCCATCGCAGACGAAGGGAAGCTGGAGGTCCTCTATGGTAATTACCAGACTGTTCTTTACATTATTTTCATAATAAATGTGATACGTCAGTGCTAGAAGGATGCATACCTTTACTTCAGTTTTTTCCCCTGGACTGAAAGATTGAGGAATATAGTATTTTTTCTCCTGTCTGTCTGTTATTAACTTTAGCATTTCACCACAACATTTTAACTGTGAGAGACTTCACATTTGGCAACAAGGTCAATGACCTTGTGATCTTACATTATATACCTTGTTGCCACCAGGGGGCAGTGTTCCACAAACATATCTTGTTATTTCTTTGTATGTAATTGGGTACACATACTTTTAGCATCCTAATCAAGAACATGCATGTACTGGAAAGGTTCATGTATAAAATCTTTAAGCTTAAAATAACAGAGGTTGATTCCATTTGTCCCTGGCAACGATCTACTTTTAAACACTTGACAATCATCTATACACACAATGACATGGATAAAGGTTGTGGAGCTTTTTATACAAAATACGGAACATCTTATAAAAAAATACTTGTACCTTGCACCAGTTTCAGATGTCACTCTACATCAGAATCAATTTATTATATTTCAGAACTTATCGAAGAGAGATGGGAGCATATTAGGAGGCCATCAATTAATCAGAAGCTTGGGGAAGTCCTGAAGCCAAGTGCTAAAAAGACACTTTGATAATCTAAATCATGGCTTGAACTTGGACAATAAATATTGTCATCAATGTCCTTATTTAGCAGTGTTTATGTCACATGCACTTAGTGCGAAAGGTGTCAAATGAAAATCACTTTAAACAGCATTTGTCTGTCCATCTGTCAAGTGTGATCCATCTTGTAGGTGACACATTATGCTATTATAGTGAAACCAGAAAAAGTATGAACGAAAAAATTCCAAGTTCCTTGCTAAATTGATCAACTTCCTCGCTCAAGTTCCTGGGAAATTACATCAATTTGCTCAGGATTTACCGTAAGCTACGTCACACCACCTGCTATCCCTAGCCCAGTCTTTTCTGATTGGCTGAGTAAACATAGGTATTGACGTATGGCATACCCGAGGTCAAGTCATAATGTCAATAGCTGTGTTTACTCAACCAATCAGAAAAGACCAAGCTAGGGATAGCAGATGGTGTGACGTAGCTAACGGTAAATTCTGAGCAAATTGATGTAATTTCACAGGAACTTGAGCAAGGAAGTTGATCAATTTATAATTAGCGAAGAACTTGGAATTTTTTTGTTCACACTTTTTCTGGATTCGCTATAAAGCTACGGCAAGTGACAAGGTTATGTCCTTCAAAGGTTGGAGATTATTTTCAAGTTGCCTACAAAGTAAAATGACTTCAGGATGACACTTGGTGCTTCATCCATCTGTACATATGTTGAATCGTACTATCAAAGACTGAGACAAGTGTTCAATCTGCCAACAAGTGTTCCGGGAACACTTGCAGTTGTCATGGTTATGTTGCAGCAATTTTTGTGATAATTGGACCATTAATAGTGCTCTCATGAAAGTTCCGTAAATGAAAACTAAGATTGATCTGTTTGTTGTTAACCAATTTCTTAATTTCAGTCATACCAGTACATGTATCTTCAAGTATTTATGATACAGCAACAACACTGGGCAGTGTGATTCATGTGACGAGACCTTTAAAAATTTCTGTTGTTCTGTCTATGGGGAATTCAACCTTGACCGTCAGTTCTGTCAAGGTCAAACTTTAGCCGGTCGCGCATTTCTCCGCATTTTCTCCATATTTCTAAATTTCCGCATTTTTTCCATATTTATTCCACATTTTTTCCATATTTATTCCGCATTTCTTAATTCCGCATTTTCTCCGTATTTTCCTCCGCATTCTATAATTTTGTCCATAATTTCTCCGCATTTTTTCCATACTGAATTTTTTCCCTATATTCTCCATATTTTTGTTTAATATGGAGAATTTGCGGAAATTTAGATCCATGCTCCCTAAATTCCTTTTTCCTTATTTTTTTTTTCTCCACATTTTCTCCACGGAAATTTGTCCCAATACTCCGCATTCCGTATTTCCATATTTTTTCTATGAATTCTCCGTGGAGAAATTAAGGAAATCTGAGGTACGGGGTATGTCACAGGTTTTTAGATCATGTGTCACATAGTTGTGAACTTAAGCGAAAAGGGAGGGGGATGTTCATTGAAGATACATGATCATATATATATATATGGCTACAGTATCTATAGCTAATTGATATGCATCATAATGAAGTATGTTTAGAGGCTATAGTCTAGCTCAAGGTCATTTTCAAGGTCAAGGCAATGTTTTAGGGTCAAACATGTGACAGGTGACATACCTGTTCTTGAACAGTGTTAATCTTGTACTCAAATGTAGACAGTAATTTACCATCTACTGCCATTCACACTTGCTGTCTTTTGACAGTTACAGTTGTAAATTTCTTATTGTCAGATTGATAGTATTCTACATGTACTTCATCAGTTGCAAGAAAGGAAATAAATTGTAAAGCAACTGGGTTTTGGTATCTAATATTAATTTTTTGAGCTATACCTTCTTGACCTAGAAGGTGTTGAATATTGATCCACATTGTACTTGAGCTGAATAAGCTATAATAATTACAATTACAATGAAATTGAAAGGGTTAAAAATCTTTGCAAAAATATATATACACAAACATGTCAGCACAAAATGCAAAAAAAATACCGAGCACATACAGAAGTTGGATCAGCCAAAGGTCTATAGATCATGTTTACACATGTAAATTTATATTTATGATGTGATTAGAATCATTAGATCACTTATTTGAATATCTGTTTATACATGATCATGCTCATCAGTTCATTATGTTACACTTCCTTTTGATTTCTACTTTACTCACTGCAAAGCAAATACACCGTGCATATATGCGGAAAACTTTATTCAATGTCTGTTATTCAGTATCTATGTCAAGGTTATCTTCAAAATCAAAGTCACATATTGAGGGTCAATCTGCAACAAGCAACTTGCCCTCTCCTTGAGCAAATCAGTTTCTGGTCCTCCTGGTTATCAATTTTATTGTGTTGTTTGCAGAATTGCTACGTATATGTAGCACTCAAGGGTTTTTTAATTACCTGAATCTAGATCAGAGGTCAAGGTAACAATAGACTTTCTTGGCAAAACTTTATGACAAAACTATTTCCCCTCTACATGGTTTTCAAAAACATTTGACATAATTACTCTTAGGACCCAAGGGTGTATTATGCTCTTAAATAAAAGTAAGAGGTCAAGGTCATAATATACTTTTTTATGAAACTGTTTAGAAGATTCAGTACGAATACTTTGAATGAATAGTTGGGTATAATTCATTCCTTTAAAGAGCGTCTGCCTCCATAGCATAAGGTCTCGGGTTTGATTCCCGGACCGGCCACATTTTTCATTCTGCCTATCACAATTAATTAGTGCAAAGGGCTGTCATAAGATTGAGAACACCTTGGAAAGGAATTTGTTAGATATAGAGTTGTACATGTAATGGATAATGGTAGTAAGACAAAAATTTTAACAGATCTGTCGAACAAATTATAAAATATTGAGAAGGACAAAGGAACCCCATATGATTTTTATGAGGGGAGGGGCAGGAAGACTGCATCCCTCCCCAAGAAAAATGTCCAGAAAGTTTGCACCTCTACAAAAAGAATCTAGCCCGAAGGGTCTGCTGAATTATCTTTGGTCATGCATCCGCTAAAGAACAGAAATAAAAATCGGGCCCTGATCAAGGACTTATAAACAGTCCTTGCCCTGATCGAGGGTCTCCAAAATAAAAAAAACAACAACAAAACCCTCCACGCCTCTCCATTGTACAAAATGCTGTTATTTTTAAAAGCCACGGCAGGGACGTATTAATATTATACCTCCCCGGCTAAGGACAGCTGAAATTCTAGAAAATCAAAAAAAAAAAAAAAAAAATACCACACACACAAACACACGATGAGGAATTATTTAAAAAAAAAAAACAAAAAACACAGAACTTGCCTGAAATTTGCAAACAAGTTCGATCATTAGCTCGGTTTATAGTCGGTACACAGTGTAAAATCGGCTTTTTATGTAGGAATATAATATATTACTTATTGTCTTTTGAAATTACATTAGTTTTCTCAATTTGAAATTAAGAAATCTCTAAGAATTTTTGAAAATGCCAAAGTGTTTCCACTGCGAAAAGTACAACTTCGTCGATCAGAGGAAATTCGAATTGTTTATATTCAACGATCTTTTCTTAGATAAGATCTTTTCTTTAGTTCAACGATCTTTTCTTTTAATACTTTTCTAATATCGGATCTTTTCTGTTTGTTTTTTTTTATTCATTGTACACAGGGGGCCGAAGCAAGGTTTTTTTTAATATTTCAATGACTGACGTGTCCCTCTTTCCATTTAATCAGCTACGTAACGTACAGCGATTTTCCGCAGATTCCATATATCTTTCATATAGAATCTGTGGGAAATCGTTGTACATAGCTGATTAAATGAATCGAGGGAAAGGGGGGGGGGGTTGATTGCAGAATGATTTCATGGAAATAAAAATAATCTGGCTACGGCCCCCTGTGATTTATTCAATACCAAATTTGACTTGTATACATCATGATGTATGTGCGACTCTAGACAATCAGGGGAGGGGAAGAGTTATAACAGCGTAAGCCCTAGTATTGCAAATTGCCAATAAAAAAGTATATGACTATGTTTGGAAATTTTCAAGGGATATACCCCCCCCCCCTTTTTTTTCAATTACACCCCAGAATTCCCGAACACATGTTGCATTCCTTTTGTGAACATAATGGAAATTTCGTTTTGTTGAAATCAATCTTAAAACTACCATTACCCCGAAAAACCCGAAATATTACACTTTTTCCTAAAAAACCTAACTAAAATACCTAACTTTCATGGTTTACCCTAAATTTCCTACCGAATTTTAATAATTCGGAAACTTCGGTCAAAGCGGTTATTTTCGTAAAGTTAGGATTCGGAAACTTAGGTAGGATTTTTCCGAAATTCGGAAACTTAGGTTAAGCCTCGGCAACTTCGGTAAAAGTGTGTAATCTCCCGCGATCACCACTGTAAATTGATAGGCACAATAAAACAGAAAAATTAAAACTTTCTGAGCAAAATTGATGTGACATTAAAGATCAGATCATTTCCAACAGGATTCCATTGCAATGTCCATAGCAAAAATAAAACGTCTTTTTACTAAACAAAACATCCGAATGTAAGGGAAGATTGTAAAGAAGTACAATAGACACAGATGTCCGTCCAAAGTCGGTGCCGGGTGCACATTTGTCTCCTTACTTTTATGTGTTGTCACTAATATTTGATGTTTTTGTTCGTCTGTTTCGATTATTTTGTATGATGTTCTAGTGATTTCTGTCGTGTATTTTTTGTGGTTTGTAGTTTTGTATGATGTCATTTACGTGTCATTTTTTGTTGGTTTGTTTCGCTGGGTGGGTGCAGGGTGGTTATGCTGATGATCATCCCCATTTCACTAAATGACAAGTAAGATCAATACATAAGATGAAATCAAAACATAAACATGATTTATTAGGATGCCCTGTGTTGACCATTTCTGCATGACTGCAATGGCATACATCGCTAGAAATCAGGAGAGGTTTCCACTTCCCGGGCACCTAATATCATCTCCATGTGGGATTTATTTTGCTTATTTGAATAATATACTAGTTCCTTTGTATGTTTTTGAATGTAGTCTTTTTCTCATGGTTGTGTATGCCATTTCAAAATTATTCCTTGATTCTGATTTAAGTAATCTGGATTTGACTTTAAGTCGTGTAAAGCTAATTCATTGCGAACTGATATTCAAATTTTGATATAGTTTATGAAGAAATAATGAAAACTTAAGAATCTATTCCAAAAGTTGTAAAGTAAACTTTAAAATCTAGAGTCTTGCATACCATCGATTTCATGATTTATGTTGAATATATTTTACAGAAAGAGAGAAAAGGCTGTTAGAGAGAGCGACAAATTTGAAAAACACCTTTGTGAAAACGAGAGCATACAAGCATATACTGAAAAATGTACGGAAGAACAGCGTGTTAACGATAACAGGAACAATTGGTTGCGGGAAAAAAGCGTTAGCTTTGCAACTTGCTCTCTATTTCTCGTGTCTGAACTACGTTATTATACACTATAAACGATTGCCAAGAGTTATTGCAATGCTGCATTCCTGAGGAAAATCAAATATTCATTATTAATGATCCGTTCGGTACAACAAATTTGGATACCAATTCTTTTGCTAAATGGTCTAGATTTCACGAAGACATTTGTTATCATCTGGAGCAATGTTTGAGCTCTAAAATTATTTTCACCTGTAGACTGCAAATTTTCAAGAAAACAATATGTAAATCTTCATTTGATATATTATATCGAAATGCTATTAACATATCGGATGGACCTAGTGAATTGACCACCAAAGATAGACAGTCTTTGTTACAAATGCATGACCTTTCGATCGCTACCATGGGAAATCTAAGGAACGTTATTCATGTTATCAAAAAATCCTAGTCTACCTCTCCTCTGTCAAATCAATAATCATGAGGACAGAATTAATTTCGCGGACACTCCTTTGAGATATTTACACAGAAGAAATCAGGAAACTGCTTTTCGAAAATGCCGAATATTCGTTTATTCTTCATCTCATTTTGGCTGAGAAAAACCATTTTCTAAAACAGGACAATAACGTTCACACGAGAGAATTTACTGTAAGAGCAATCTCAGATATACTTGAAATACCAGTACCTCCAATGTTTCACCTTCGAATAAACTCTCTTTTATCTGAGTTGGAAGGATCCTTTGTAAAAGAAACTGGGGGAATATATAGTTTCATTAACGATACTGTATATGATATAATATCATTCATGTCTGGTTTGAGGTCGAAGAAGTTCGCAATAGCAAATTGCTCGAGAGAATTCTTTAAAAACAACTTTACCTTCAATCCAGAAAAACAATATATCTCAACGTTAAGGCTTTATCTAGAAAAAGAACATTTTGGAGCATGGTTTGAGAGACTAGTACTGGAGATAAGGAGCGGCAGTTATATTGATATATTATTTTGTTCAGAATTCTTCGAAAGATTTACAACTGATCTACTCCTTACCAAAGTAAAGGATTTACCCCTCAAAGAGCTTTCGGAAATCCTCTGTGTAAAACAGAAGAATAGTGAATTCATGGACAATTGTTCCAAGAAACATAACCTGGATACTTCAATATCCGAAAAAAAGCGAAGTAGACTTTCTTGGTGGCATCTTGTTTTCCGGGCATCGTGATTTATTTTATGTCATTTACAAACGTCTGAAAGGCACCAGGGAATTCAATATGATGATCAAAGATGACATTTTGAAAGCTGCATTAATAAGAGGTGACATCGATATTTTAAAGAAAATTGTGAAAGCTGTGTGGAAAAAGACACATCCATTGCGACCATTTGTTTCTGCGAAGCATGGAAAGTTTTATAAGAGCCTTCTTCTAAAGTTTTCCCCGATGTGCATTTGTTGTGCATTAGGTAACAAAGATATGATAGATTTTTTACATGATTTACAGTTTAGCCTCCATGAGGAGAAATAGATACGAAGAAGGAACATTAGCTCATGCAACGCGATTCAATGATGAGGACTTGGTTCGATACCTTCTATCAAACAACGTTGACATTGATGGACAAAACATGAAAGGAGTATCACCACTTATGATGGCTGTTGGAAATGATGCAATATCGGAAATATTATTGGAAAGTGGAGCTAATATCTATCTGCATTCAAAAAGGAAAGAAAATGTCTTAATGATTGCTTGCGAACTTGGAAAGTACTACATTAGTCAAGAAAATACTTGATAAGTCTCGTATGCAGCTATCTGGAGAAGAAGAAAAAGCCTTTGTCAATGAGCAACGGGATGACGGCTTTACAGCCTTGCATTTGGCATGTAAATGTTCCGATAGTAGAGCAAGGTTAGCCATCACCAACATGTAACTAAAAAGAAATGCAAGTGTGATGGCGAGTGATAATAATTTGTCGACACCTTTACACCTTGCATCAGCAAAAAATGATGATCGTCTTGTTAGTTTATTACTTGACATGAAAAATGATAACGTAAACTGTACAGACAAACATGGAGTAACTGCTCTTTTCATAGCAGCGGAAAATTGTTTTCCAAAGATCGTTTCAATGCTAATAGAAAAGGGAGCCGATATATCAATATACCGAAACACTGCTGACGCTTCCCTATTGTTGAAATCTGCCGAACGTGGGCATGTCGAAGTTGTAGAACTCCTACTGCAGAATATGGAACATCGTGAGGATATCAACTGCGTGAATTTTCAGAACAGTACAGCGCTTTTATTAGCAACAATGAATAATCATACGAAAGTTGAGGATCACTGACGAGGGTTTAGTACCCGAAACGTGCATGTCTGGTCCATGCTGTAAATTTATAAGGTTTAAATGATGCTATTGAATTTAAAGACGTTTAACATTTGGACTACTTGGTGAGTGTCACTGCTGGTGGACCAAGAGTCCCCGAGGGCACATGTAGCCAAGTTCGATCAACTTCGGTTGATCGTGTGTCTCTTTAACGCATTTGAAATTTTCTGTTACAAAATTTCTTGAAATTTCTAAAACGTGAGTCCTCTAGCATCATATCACACCCATTTTGCTACGTTTTTGGTACATTTTTGGACAATCATAATAATTTTCATACTTTTTGGCCATATTACATTATTTAGACTGAGGATCACTGACGAGGGATTAGTACCAGAAACGTGCATGTCTGGTCCATGCTGTAAATTTATCAGGATTTAAATGATGCTATTTTATTTAAAGACGTTTAACATTTGTGAAATCTTATTGCAATATGGTGCGGACGAAAATATCACAAACTCAAATGGCTATAGTCCTATTCTTGAAGCATCAAGAAATGGAAATACAAGACTCATACATACTTACTTACAAATATGAGCTAATATCAACTATCAAGCAACTGGGGACAACAATACATCTTTACACTCGGCAGCGAAAAACGGAAACAAAAAAGCTGTGAAATATTTGCTTGTGCAAGGCGCTGATATTGAGATTAGAAATGCAGAGGAAAAGCGTTCTTTCGATTTAGCCAATGAAATGAATCAAGTGGAAACTGCTGATCTTCTTATGAAATTTAGAAAGTTTGGAGCAGGGTTTTCTGATTTCGTAACCACGTCTGTAGACAGTCTTACGGCATTGTCGACATCGTCTGAGTCGTCTGCGAGTGGAAGCGAGTCGTCTTCTCCTTCACCAACCGACTATTACTCTGGTTTATCTGTCGACTCAGAGAAGACAGAACGGAGTTTAATACGAAGATTTCACTTTGGATACAAGTAGTTCTAGTCATCGTGTTTCTTTGAGTGACAATGGTAGTATACAGTCAAGCTGCTCTTCGTCGTCTGTTCGGAGATGAACAATTTTTTTATTCATCTACATATTCACTTCATTCTAAATAAAACCGAAAGAATGGATTATTTACCAAATGATCACTAAAGTGATATTGTATACTTTATTTTTGTGAAAACAATATCTCTTATCATATTTGCAAATAATGATTATGCGTAAATTACTA